>JAUMHA010305915.1:0-14613 GCA_032359765.1 Saxidomus gigantea | reverse complement strand
GTGTAAACTCTCTAAACCGTTCGAAATGTCTTCCTATACAGTGGTGAGACAGATGTTTAAGTTTAAACTCAAATATGTCAAGTTCTATTTCGTGCCAAAAAAAACCCCTTACGTCCTATGTTCTTATTCAGTTTTAAAAGCAGGACGTTAAATTTAGTTCATATATGTCTACTTTAATTCCAGGTTGAACCTTACCGGCTGGGCTATGTCTTATTATAGAACTACAATTGTATGCAAGACGTCAACTTTTATATCAGGAACGTTTTCATCTACTTCAGGGTAAACATTATTAAATCTTGTACAGTGTTTTGATAAACGTCAATTATATATGTCTATTTTGTTAGGAGTGAAAGTTCTTTAATTAAGAAATGATAATTGTGTCCAGGTATTTTATCGTTGAATAATATACAGTCAGGAGTTCGGATGCGTTGTAATTAAAGCACGATTGCGTAGCAACGATAAAATACTTGGAATTATTGATTATTTCGATTCTAACATGATCTTGTCTTTGAAAAATACTGCGAACTATGTTCAATGCGTAGCAACATTGCTTTGTAACTTATAAAGACGGAATGTGATTGGACGCCTGCGTCATATACCGTACGAATTTCCGTAGAAAACGTGATGTATTTTATCGTAGATGTTTATTAGATTCTTTTCCTCTACTGTATACGTATTAAGGAAAAGTTATGAATCGTGTTAGAATGCCATTTTATGCAAATCTTTCCTTGTTTGTATCTTCTTTTACTCAAGCAATTCAAGATAGATTTCTGCACGGAAGTATATACACATGTGTATGTAGGTCCGTGATTCATGTACATGAAATAGACATATTTTACGGGAACACTTGTAATGAATGTGTCCCTGTATGTTATCGTTGATCAACACACAGCCAGGAATTTGGATGCGTAGTAAAATCACTGATCATTTATGCATGCGCACTACCGAACTCACTGCAGCAGTTACTTTTTTTTTGAATTACCTTCCCTTGAACACAGCTTTTTGTTATATGTTCTGATTTTCAAGGACCAAGGTCGGTGACCTATGCTTTTTATTACAGATTTCTGTTTTAAACTTGATTCGCAGTCAAAACGTCAAGTTTGAAGAAATGCTATGTAAGGGAAAATGTTGGCCCTATATGCATATAGTAAAAACCGTAGCAAACATCCTTAAATTATTTTATTTAACTTTTAGATCTTCTGTATTTACTTCAAGCTGTACTACACTTCCATCTGTATAATGTGTGAAAAGATTAGATTCAGTATGAAATGGATATAGTGCATTTACAGCATGCACTTCTCTTATCATGCAAAAACGTTTGGGTTTTTCATACTCTTCCGTCATAGCAACCCTTCAAAATATATTTGTTTTTTTTGTTGTTTAAATATTTTCAGATACCTTGAAATACATTCAGATGTCTGAAAAACGATAGTCGTCAGTGTGGGTTACTATACGGACGGGGGTTCAAAGCAAAGGACCGTTGAACACTATCGCCATTGAATATTTTTTACGAATAAGTATGGAACCAGTCAACGCGACGTTATCTATTACCGGAAATGAAACACTGGATGAATTGAGCTTACGGTATGCGCAAGCTCTACTTCCGTTTGCAATATTTTTAGGACTATTTTGTTTGATGGGAATTGTGGGTAATTCTGTGGTTATAATGGTGTTCTTACATAGTAAAGAGTACAGAAATACAAATTTCAAAATATTCGTTCTGTGTTTGGCAGCTGTGGACTTGATGTCGTGTGTTACCCTTATGCCGGCGGAAATAGTTAAAACTCGCCATTTGTTTTTAATTAATGACCATACTCCGTGTAAAGTGAAATGTTTCTTTAACATTTTTTCAATGACTGCTTCCGCGTTTATTCTCCTCGTTATATGTGTTGATCGATATAGGAAAGTGTGTCAACCGCTAAAGAAACAAATATGGCCAGGCATGGCGATTAAAATTTTAATTGGATCATTATTAGCATCGATCCTTCTCTCTGTTCCTGCACCAATCATGTGTGGTGTTACAGAACATATGAAGAGAAACCTTTATGGCGCTAACATAACCACGTATGTGTGCTCAGCCGAGAAAAGATATCATTTTAGTCTGGTCAGATACATTTACAAATCTGGTTTGTCTATACTGCTATTGGTCATTGCGGTAGCGCTTATAGTCATGTATGTTCTGATAATGAGGACAGTGATCCAGCATTGGGGTAATCGAGATTTTGGTGAGACCATTCGTTTTGATACTAGTCGGAGTCCTGAGGCGTCCGCTGACAAGGTCGAGATGGGCCGTATAACTGAGAATGAAGACGTTTTTGTAAATTTGAAGACGGCTGAAGGAGAAGCGCATGGAAATGCTCACCTCAAAGTACATTCTGGTGGTTCTCAAATGAATAGGAAAACAAATGATGACAATAAACGCTCTAGAGGTTTTAGTATAAATTCGATGTTTGCGCCCAAAGGACGGCTTAGTACGAGAACAAGCAGCGATGTATCATTTCGCTCACGAGTTCAGTTGCGCCGCTCGTCGTCTGTTGCAGCAGGAAAGCTTCCGTATAAGACGCTGATCTGGTTCATCCTGACGCTCATATTTTTGGTCACGTTTATGATAAACGCTGGACTGTCATTCATGAGTACAAAAGAGTATTCGTTGTCACCAACACAATTATTGGGGTTTCTGTTTTTTTTTCGCATTTATTTCGTTAATAATATTATAAATCCCTTTATATATTCTTCATTAGATAGAAGATTTAAAAAGTCATTCAAACTAATGTTAGCAGACATTAAAGGAAAGCTTTGTAGAAAATAGGTACATACAATGTCGTTAATAAATGACGTAAGATTTCCAGTTGCACAAGGTAAAAAGAAACATTAAATGCAGAGTTGAAGACTGTGGAAGTGCCAGAAATATTGTTTCTTTTTTATGTCCGTAAAACTGGTAGCCTGACAGCATGGAGTCACAGCCCAGCAGCCTGTCAACGTGAAGTCAGCAGTCCATTTAGTAGACTGACAGCTTAGCAGCCTGGCAAGTGACCTAATCATTAAGATCCTGATTAATTTTTCCGACCCTGGGATGTCTCCCCGGATGCACTTGCAAAGACTTCTGAGTGGCGCAGATGCAGATGAATCCGGATACCAGACCCTAGCTCTTTTACCATAGAACCCTTGTTTCTTTTACGTGCTCGAAGTTTAGCACCGATACACGTGTGACTACCTCTGGGTTTCTTACCAATTCATTACTAGATTGATGGGAAACACTGAAAAGCGTTTCTGAAATATCCAGTGCCCCGGCTGGGATTCGAACCGGGGATCTTTGGATTGGTAGTCCAGAGCGTCATCCACTCGACCACCACACCGAATATTTAGTTTATTGTAAATACTAATCATAACCAGTTACTTGCTAACGGTAACAATAGATGACGTCTTTATTAGACGAAAGAATAGTTGTATCTTGTTTGTACATTATCCATTTTCACTTTTGAATTCTATTTTTAAATTATATGTATTTTCTTTAAAATAGATTGTATATGCTTTAAATTATACTCATACAATATTCATCACACAAAATTCTATCTTGCTATCGTTTAAATTGCCATGCAGGCACCTAGAGTGGTAGAAAATGATGTGCATATGTTCTGCCTACTTGTTTTTGTCTTGGTCCACGGGATTATGGTCGTTTGTATTTTTTAAGTTTTACGGGTTACATGTATTTCAATGTTGTGATCTAGTGAGCTTATGCCACAGCAATACTACTTTCATTTGAACTGTTCGAATGGTCTAAATTGTTTCATCAGTATCTTTCCTCTTTAATACCTTTTCTGTACCTTTCACAGACTCAAGTAACAGGTTTGTTTGTTCTACTGGCACGTGGTATGAATACTTCCCACAAGATTCAGTGACATTGCAATGAAAATGTTCGTACTGGTCATGATTACGGGAATTGAATTGTTCTCTGGAAAATCTGTTCACTGTAATAGTTGTAGTAATGCATACTGCACTTTACGATTGAAGGAGGAATGCATATAAATTTAAAATTCGTTCTTGAAATAAATAACTTAATGCGTTTTCATCCCTTATGACTTTTGACAGTGGATACGTTTTCACGTGCGATTAGCTATTAATTTAGACGCACCAAAGCACTTTCCAGGTATTCGCCTGATATGTTCTTTTTTTTTTTTCACTATAAATTTTGATCTGTATTTGCCTGACCTTACACCAATTGTGTTATTATATTGATGTTTTCTCACATTATAAATAATTGACAACTAAATCCACCCTAATGGGTTATTATAAAAGACGCTGTTTCTATATGATTATTATCTTATTATTGACTGTCTGATATTAAATTTGCCAGGGGGAAATTTATTTTCATGGCAGAGACATTTTTTGTGATTGATGAGGTATATATGTCCCGCATCTGAAAAAGCTTATTGCAGACATTGTTGAGTGTATCAATTGCTTTGTCTTATTCATATTTAATAGACATCGTATTCGTTGTTACTGTATTAAAGCTTTGTATAACGCGTGAAATATTTGTTTTGTATTTTCTTACCTTTACGCAACTAACTTTCTAATATTGACAAGCTCTTTTTAGTTTGGGCAAGGCAACCATTGATTGTTCAACGGAAAACAAACTGAATTTTTTTCTAGCTCGAAACGGAATACTTTGGATCATGATCAAACTACGCAGATTATCTGTACTGGTAGCGAAAGCAGGCCCACTTGCAGGCAATAGGGTAAAGGTAACTTAAATGTAAAGTATTGGCGGGAAGAATCCATATACGCAAATCTGAAGCACAATCGATCTTTTAGGTCATCTGTTTCTTCAAAAGTACTAACTTCTAATTTGTTCAGATGCATGCACACTGAAATGTTCTCAGTCGAGAACATGATCTGACAACAAAGATGATCTGCACTGGTCGTAAATTCAGAATTACCTGCGGACACAAGGGAAACCGGTAAACTTCTTCAATGTAAGACGGAATATTTTCATAACATAATCTAACCACAATCTTGACCAAAGTGTCCAACATTATAATGATTCCAAAATTCTTTATAAAATCAAACTTTTGAGAAAAAAAACCCAGACACGACTAGTATTTCTGACGTCAGTCCTTTTTTGCAAGTTGACATCAACAATTGTCAGAATCGTTTTGAAATTTGACGCCGACGGTTGCAGCAGCACTGGCTTTTTACTGTTCATGTGTCATTTATTTACATACACGGTTGTCGGAATTAACAGTTTTCACAAGACTTGTTTCCTTTGTAACATATTTTAGTGTAAGTATGCAAAATAACAGCAAATGCAATTATGTGACCCAAGTAACCATGGCGACAGAAAACCTTAAATTCACGACACTGTGCAGTTTTACCTGGAGCGGATCAGTGATCCAGTGGTAACGCACAGGAATTGTAATCTAGGAATCGCAGGGTCAATCCCCCGCTCCTCCACTAACATAACTAATGGTCTTTCGTATGAGACCTAAAAACCGAGGTCCCATGTATCGGTGCTGTACACCGGGTATGTTAAAGAAGAAGGGAGTTTCTCTGGAACGGGACATGTTCTGTATCTTGCACTATTCCCCGAAAACTAAAATAACTGATCTCTTCTAGGGGTGTTGGTCATATGTATTATCCGGTACCAACGATAAAATTCTCATATATATATACATGCAGTTTTACCTTACACGGAAAATATTTTGCACTTGCCACATATGATAGAATGACGTTCAATAGCAGTGTTTATTCCATACTAGGTAACATGCAAACCATGTTACTAATAGTATTTAGGTAAGTTATAAGTACATAGCTCTATTATAGAATATTTAAAGTTTACAGGACCGGTAAATAATAAACTACTCTTATAACACTTGACGATAGCGGATATTTTCTTCCAAGTACTGAATGACTATATCTTCAATAGGACGGTGACGTAAAGAGATTGATACTTAGAAAATGATTGACAACATTTCGTTTTAAGGTAGCTACTGACTACAGCTAAAATCTTATTCGCTTACAATCTCAAAGTTTTATGTTTTTGTTTATAAATTTTGTAAGCCTGTATCATAAACTAGTCAACAGTTGGAAATGTTATTACATTCAGTGACTTATTTTTTTAGGATCGTTTAATGTCTTGCCTTCGTCCGTCGTCCGGCGTTCATATTTGCTTCAAATGACATCTACTCCGAAACCACTAAAGCAATGTTGATGAAATTTTTCAGAAATGTTCCTTGCATAAAGCTCTACCAATCTTATTCAAAGAATTCCATTCTATGTAGAACTCTGGTTGCTATGGGAACAAATATGAACAACTTTACAAATCTTTTTATAGCTTAGATATTTGGTATGTAGCATTGTTGAGGAGGCCTCTACCAAAATTGTTCAAATCATGACCCTTTAGTTAAAATTAACTCCACCAGGGGGTCACTTGAATTTACATAGGTTTCTATAGGAAAAACTTTAAAACTCTTCTCTAAAACTTCAAGGTGTAGAGCTTAGAAATTTAGTGTGTAACAGTGTCCAGTGGACCTCTTTATAGAGTGTTAAAATCATGCCCCTTGGGTCAATATTGGCCCTGTCCAGGAGGTCACTTGTTTAACATAGACATACATAGGAAAACCTTTAAAAATCGTCTTCTCCAATACCACAAGGTCTAGAGTCTAGATATTTAGTGTGAAACAGTGTCTTGTGGACCTCTTCAAAGTTTGTTCAAATCATGCCCCCAGGGTTAAAATTGACCCTGCCCGGGGTCTCACATGGTATAGGAAATACTTAAAATGGTTTTCTCCAAAACCACAAAGCGTAGAGCTTAGATATTTGGTGTGTAATAAGTTTGTTCAAATCATGGCCCTGGGGTCAAAATTGACCACGCCAGCGGGAGGGGGGTCTCTTGTCTTTATATAGAGTAATAGGAGAAACTTAGTTTCCCATGAGTTCCTTTAGCAACCACTGATTAATCTAGCAACCACTGACTTCCTTAGCATCCGGTGACTTTCTTAGCAACTACTGAATTTCACTAGAAACCAGTGACTTCCCTTTGGAACAAGTGACTTTCTTAGCAACTAGTTACTTCCCCTAGCAACCAGTAACTTCCTTAAATAAGTGCACTGCTACTCAGTTGAGTGATAAAGGGCCTTAATGGCCTTCTTGTTTATTAACAATAGCTACGTGATTTTGGTTTTGTTTGTTAACAAAGTTGAAGGGCCATTCATTAAAAAATATACAGATTTACATACTTTCTACATCCTTTAAAATACAATTGTAAAAATGACATTCTAGGTAATGCCGTGAGCTACCTTAAGGTCTGAATATTTTCCATGTACTTGTCAATCCATGTCTTTCTAAGTATTATCTTTAATCGTTTGATAGTGTACGGTTAATGTGGTTGATGATATTTTTTGCAAGGGGAATTTATCTACTAAAATGATACGCAATACAATGTCCGCCTCCTTGATCGAATGGTTAGAGTCGCTGGCTTTAAGTCACTGTAACCTCTCACAGATTGAGTGTCATGGGTTCGAGCCCTGCTACCCGACCAGGTCTCTTTATGTGAGAAAGTAGGCAGTTTCCTAATATTAGGTATCACAAAGAATATTTTACGAAATCTGGATGTTTCTACTCTTTTTATTTAAAGTAAAATATAAAATTTCCTTTAGAAAAACATGTCTGTTTTTTCAAACATACTTGTTATTTGATTAATAAACTTTACTTGACGAACTGTTAAATCGATTTTTTGCAGGGAAAATTTACATCATTCTAAGGTTTTAGCAAGAGTAATTTATCACAAACTCCACGTTTTACTCAGTTTGAAAGAGAAATTGCATACTTTAAAGTATCACCATTAGCCATTTCTTGACCACATTGAAAAGCATAATTTTACCTTTGCATGATCTTTGTATGTTAAATATTTATAAGCAATTTGTATTAGAAAGCACAAGTTAAAATATTGATCTTCCTCATGTATTGCAAATTAGAAATTCAATACCCCATTTTAACGACACGCATTGTCATTGATTAGCATTTATAAATAGTAACAATAGCTATTCAGTAGTTGATTATGAAAGACCGAATCTAGTCTATCACTGATTAGAATTCCAACTGTGAAAATTACTCGGGTATTTTTGGGCCAGGCATTCTTTTTCAATTGTCTTTCAATCATTGCATTACATCTGTTTTTATACGCCTTTCTGTTGTGGTAATAGTAGCATTTGGTATCAGTTTGAACTTTCAGGAAAACAAATTTTGATGGCGAAAGTATAACCGACTGCAACTGTTAACAAACGTAATTTAAATAGTCTACCAAAGCTTGCGGAAGTTAAAGCCCCAGGATCACAATAACAAGTAGTACTTATTTTTACCAAGAAAGATTTTCAGCGGTAATGATCTTTATTTTAAACTAAAGCACAGTCAGTCATAGGTCTTTAAATACAAAGTGTCCAAATCACAGTTACTCCAAACCTCATATATGTGTTACAAGAGGGTACTTCTAAATCCCCTCAGGCAAAATCCCTTCGGTCCAAAAATGGCATAGCAGTCAAAATACCTTCGATGGATTTTACAAGGTATACATGATCCACTCAATGTAAAGCATATATTGAATAAAAAACAATTAATGATTTAAATAATAAATGTTTTAGTTGTCTTTAGTTTTACTTTACTATTGCAAATGATTGAAAATAATCAAAACTATTGAAATTTACACATTTCTTCACACTTCTTTCTCGTCAAAAATGTAAAATCCATTGAGGGGATTATGAATACGTTGTAAAATTCATCGAAAGAATTTTGACTACTATGTCATTTTTGGACTGAGTGGATTTTGACTGAGGGGATTTTGAGTGTCTCCCTTGTAACAAAGGCACACCTGCTATCTTAAATCTGAACGCTTTTCTTGAAAGTTTCTTGAAAGTAGACATCAGCACTTTCTATAATCATTTTGAAATTTTCCAATTTGTCGTAAAATATATTTAAGGAGATTCAGAGTAAATGTTTGGAGTAAAGTTTAAAATATCGGTGAGTTGTTGTGTGTGGATTTTCGCCACCGTAACCTCGCGCGTCGCTACCGTTACTTCGCGTATCGCTACTCTTACTTCCCGCATCGTCTCTGTATCTTCGCGCATCGCCACCGTAACTTAGTGCTTCGCCACCGTAACTTCAGTCATCGACACCGTAACTTCGGTCATTGCCAGCGTATATTCGTGCATCGCCTCCGATCTTCACGCATCGCCATTTTTACATTGTACTTCCCGTTATCTTCAACTGAATTATAACATCGTACCTTTTGGTTATGTTGATATTACACAATTTCACGACAATATGATGAATAAAACATGTAACAGGTTGGCCATGTGTTTATGCATAATTCTATTCGATTAAAATTCAATATGATCACAGGACTTGGCGTACTCCACATGGATGCGATATACGATGGTAGTAAATAACTGAATGCAGAAAATCCGTTTTGAAAAGCATGAATTAACGAGATTTTATAGAACGTTTAGTTCGCTCTTTGCTTTTTATTACATTTTTTTATTATTTTATACAGACTCCTGTCGTATTTGAATACAACGTATCCTTGTGTATTGCACGTACTTCACGCTTTATGATGGCTTGTAGTTTTATCTTTCTTCCATCTGAAATAAGATCGGAGTAAGTGTACCAGACGAGCGACTCTCGCTTAAATACTTTTTACTTCTAAAATGGACTATCCCATCTTTTAGTTCGGACAATACCATTACTATTTCAAAGGGGAGCCCTTAGAAAATTAACAGAATGACTTTCGAGTGCAGATCATGATCTTAGGATGTACTAAACTGAAGAAAGTGGATTTTTTAAATAACATTTTTACATTTTTGTAACATTGTTATTTTGAAAGTTGGATGTATGGACAATAAAGAAATTTTAATTGTAGATGTAACATCAAATTATGGGTAAGAACAGAATTATTTGAATAGCAATTTTAACATAATAAGTTCACTGTTTGCTCAACGGTTAGCGAGCTATATAGCTAACGCGCTCAACAGGATGTTTACATGTTCCCCAAGTTGTGTCTCAATCAACACATGTGCTTTTACTACAGATAGATGGGCACTGCATGCGTGTCTCATAGTTTAATGTTAAACTATTATGACAAGCCGTTAGAGATTCATAAAGCAGTAGCCCGCCTTTTTGAAAGGACAAAAATTATAAATAAAATAACAGCGGCTGGGGA
This sequence comes from Saxidomus gigantea, assembly GCA_032359765.1. Taxonomy (NCBI): domain Eukaryota; kingdom Metazoa; phylum Mollusca; class Bivalvia; order Venerida; family Veneridae; genus Saxidomus; species Saxidomus gigantea. The sequence goes on along the minus strand of JAUMHA010305915.1, from coordinate 4,403 downwards.
TGATAAGTATTGATATTACTGACGTCACAGGCGACATCCGTTCCTAATAAGGAAGAAAAATTCATATATATTGTAGTAAAGTTTTCTTCAATTTTTATCTCAATATCCGTTTCACTTGTTCTTACTGGATATGAACAGATGAGGGTTATTGAAAGCAATTAGTGATTGTCTAAAACATTAGTAATTTAGAAGAAAACTATTGTACTGTGACAGTGGCAAGAGTTTGTGTTTATTAGAACTGGCAGGACTGTGTTATCATAGCTACGGACAAAGGTATGAGCATTTTTACTGATATGATTAATAAAAGTATATGAAAATAATTCCAAAATTAACAGACTGATGCAGATGAAAACAAATGTGTTGCTGTGTTCATAATGAATCATTCTACCTTGGCTAGGATAATTTTTCTTAAAGTCCCAGCGAGGTTCGAACCTTTAACTTTTAGTGTCCAGCACCTTGAATTAATCTGATGAGGAAATATGGTTTTAAATGTAGGTTAAGAAAAGTGTGGTCAGCACAATGTATGGACTCATTATATTTCTGCACAGTTTGATTTATATACATATACAGTGCGTATGCACGAACTTATATTCTGTCATAGTATTTGCTATTAATATTATTTATGTCACAGAATAATTTGGTTTCGGTAAGAAGTCGAAAGTTCAACTCGGCTTAACAAAAAAAAAAAAGCTACCGACTTAAGCTAAATTATCATCATGGGTAACACTTCCAAACTTTTATATTCTTTGTATAATACATTTAAAGCTACAATCCTTATAAGAAAACTAGTAAAAATAATATACATTGTAATTTTATTATATTTGATGACCTTTTTCTTTTTATTGGCATATACCATACATTTTTGTTTCATTTTGTTTGTTTAGAGCTTTAAAAGACCCACGTGTATTTTTCAATTATGTAGAGGTTTATTTTCTTGCCTAACCCCTTTGCATGACCCCAAATTGTCTCTTGTCAGTACAACCTTGTCCTCCACAGCAGGCCATATAAAAGCCTCATTTACATTTTTCATGTGATACAATAAATAAGCTTTTAACGATTTTTGCAGAAACAAAGTCAAGGCCATAAGGGAAATTTTCCCAGTTCTCGCCGAACAAGAAAAGTCATTGTCATTTGCCACACAATGATTTTATTTCTACGTTGGTGAAGTTGTCAAATGTTGTTTAAATGTGTCAAGTGGATTGCATTGTTATATCTACCACAATAATTGATATGTTAATGGATTTGTATAGCCATCTTCCGCCGTGAAGCATTTGCACTAATTTTCCACTTTTAAGCATTTGTTCATTAAGTCAAACCTTAAACTTAATCCGTACTTATGACATATTATGGTTGTGTAGAAATGATTCAATAATTGACTAAACTAACAGGGAAAGATATACAAGAAAACCTGCAACATAAGAGATTGTGATTCATTGTAAGAACTGTAGAAAATGTAGAATTTTTTCTGCTGCTTTACTGCTTAAAATTGTAAATATCTGCATTTATTTCGGGTCTCTGTAATTTTGTTAGAGTGTAAACTCTCTAAACCGTTCGAAATGTCTTCCTATACAGTGGTGAGACAGATGTTTAAGTTTAAACTCAAATATGTCAAGTTCTATTTCTTGGCCAAAAAAACCAAAACCCCTAACGTCCTATGTTCTTATTCAGTTTTAAAAGCAGGACGTTAACTTGATTTCATATATGTCTACTTATATTCTAGGTTGAACCTTACCGGCTGGGCTATGTCTTATTATAGACCTATAATTGTATGCAAGACGTCAACTTTTATATCAGGTACGTTTTCATCTACTTCAGGGTAAACATTGGTAAATCTTGAACAGTTATTTGATAAACGCCAATGGTATATGTCCATTTAATTAGGAACAAAAGTTCTTTAATTAAGAAATGATAATTGTGTTCCAAAATATCGTTTAATAATATACAGTCAGGAGTTCGGATGCGTAGTAATTAAAGCACGATTGCGAAGCAACGGTAAAATACTTGGATCTATTGATTATTTCGATTCTAACAAGATCTTGTCTTTGAAAAATACCGCAAACTATGTTCAATGCGTAACAACATTGCTTTGTAACTTTTAAAGACGGAATGTGATTGGACGCCTGCGTCATATACCGCACGAGTTTCCGTGGAAAACGTGATGTATTTTATCGTAGATGTATATTACATTCTTTTCCTCTATACTTAAATCGTGTTAGAATGCAATTGTATGCATATCTTTCCTTGTTTGTACCTTCTTTTACACTAGCAATTCAAGATAAATTTCTGCACGGACACATGTGTATATAGGTCCGTGATTCATGTACATGAAATAAAACTATTTTACGGAAATACTTTTAATTAATGTGTCCCTGTATGTTATCGTTGATCAACACACAGCCAGGAATTTGGATGTGTAGTAAAATCACTTATCATTTTTGCATGCGCACTTCCAAACTCACTGCAGCTGTTACTATATTTTGAACTACCTTCCCTTGAACACATCTTCGGTGACCTATGATTTTTATTTCAGATTTCTGTTTTAAACTTGATTCGCAGTCAAAATGCTAAGTTGGATGAAAGAGAAAATTTTGGCCCTATATGCATATAGTAAAACCTGTAGCAAACACCCTTACATTATTTGATTTAACTTTTAGATCTTCTGTATTGACCTCAAGCTGTACTACACTTCCATCTGTATAATGTGTGAAAAGATTAGATTCAGTACGAAATGGATATAGTGCATTTACAGTATGCACTTCTATAATCATGTAAAAACGTTTGGGTTTTTCATACTCTAAATTACTCTTCCGTCATAGCAACCCTTCAAAATATATTTGTTTATTTGTTGTTTGAATATTTTCAGGTATCTTGAAATACATTCAGATGTCTAAAAAACCATAATCGTCAGGTTTGGTTACTATACCGACGAGGGAATCCAAACAAAGGACCGTTGAATACTATCGCCATTGAATATTTTTACGAATAAGTATGGATTCAGTCAACGCGACGTTATCTATTACCGGAATTGAAACACTGGATGAATTGAGCTTACGGTATGCGCAAGCTCTACTTCCGTTTGCAATAATTTTAGGAATATTTTGTTTGATGGGAATTGTGGGTAATTCTGTGGTTATAATGGTGTTCTTATATTGTAAAGAGTACAGAAATACAAATTTCAAAATATTCGTTCTGTGTTTGGCAGCTGTGGACTTGATGTCGTGTGTTACCCTTATGCCGGCGGAAATAGTTAAAACTCGCCATTTGTTTTTAATTGATGACCATACTCCGTGTAAAGTGAAATGTTTCTTTAACATATTTTCAATGACTGCTTCCGCGTTTATTCTCCTTGTTATATGTGTTGATCGATACAGGAAAGTTTGTCAACCGCTAAAGAAACAAATATGGCCGGGCATGGCGACTAAAATTTTAATTGGAGCATTATTAGCATCGATCCTTCTCTCTGTTCCTGCACCAATCATGTGTGGTGTTACAGAACAAATGAAGACAAACCTTTATGGCGCTAACATAACCGTGTATGCTTGCTCAGCCGAGAAAAGGTATCATTTTAGTCTGGTCAGATACATTTACAAATTTGGTTTGTCTATACTGCTATTGGTCATTGCGGTAGCGCTTATAGTCATGTATGTTATGATAATGAAGACAGTGATCCGGCATTGGGGTAATCGGGATACTGGTGAGACCATTCGTTTTGATTCTAGTCAGAGTCATGAGCAGTCCGCTAATAAAGTCGAGATGGACCGTATAACTGAGAATGGAGACGTTTTTGCAAACATGAAGACGGCTGAAGGAGAAGCGCATGTCGATGCACAACTCAAAGTACATTCTGGTGGTTCTCAAATAAATAGGAAAACAAATGATGACAATAAACGCTCTAGAGGTTTTAGTATCAACTCGATGGCTGTGCCCAAAGGACGGTTCAGCACGAGAACAAGCAACGATGTATCATTTCGCTCACGAGTTCAGCTGCTCCGCTCGTCATCTGTGGCAGCAGGAAAGCTTCCGTATAAGACGCTGATCTGGTTCATCCTGACGCTCATATTTTTGGTCACGTTTATAATAAACGCTGGACTGTCATTCATGACAACTAAGAAGAATGTGTTGTCACCAACACAATTATTCTGGTTTCTGTTTTTTTTCCGCATTTATTTCGTTAATAATATTATAAATCCCTTTATATATTTTTCGTTAGATAGAAGATTTAAAAAGTCATTCAAACTAATGTTAGCAGACATTAAAGGAAAGATTTGTAGAAAATAGGTACAATACAATGTCTATAATAAATAACGTAAGATTTCCAGTTGCACAAGTGAAACATTAAATGCAGAGTTGAAGACGGTGGAAGTGGCAGAAATATTGTTTCTTTTTTATGTCCGGGAAGCTGG
>JAUMHA010305804.1:0-14613 GCA_032359765.1 Saxidomus gigantea | reverse complement strand
TTTTTGATTGAAGCATTGTTTTGTGGACCTTTACTAATATTGTTAAAATCATGACCCCTAGGTCAAAACTTACTATTCCTGCGATGCAATTGTTGACCTTGTATTGTAGCCAATGGTGGCAGGGTGAACGATATAGGGCCATTCTCGCCGTCTTGTTACAGAGTTGTACTGGAATAAAAACAGCCAGATTTGAATTATTTTCCAATATGTTGTGAAAACTCCTCCTGTCTGCCTGCAACACTGGTTGACCGAATTTTCATAAACATTGACAAACAAAAATTAAAGGGAAGTTATAGTAATAAACATGTTATATGCCTGTACAGCTGTTAGGAAAGGGTAAGAAGTAAAAAGCCCACGTCTGTGACAAATTATGAAATAGATCAAGTGTTTAACTATTTCCTGGTATTTATGAATTTGCTTTATTTTAAGACACTGCCAGCTTAGAAAAGCAAACATTAAAACAAGACTTTATAACTATACATTTTTAATATTGGTTCTCTTGGTATAATTGTTATGGTTGGAAAATATTCGGCCACCACATAAGCCAGTATCCATTTGGTTTATTTCCAATACGGAAGTTATTTGACCCTCACCCCTGGAAGACAGCATTTTAAAGTTAACATAAAATCAACCCTTTTGAAACTTAGACTAAGAAGCTGGATGACAAATAGTGTGGCCAAGCCACCCTACTTTGTTATAAGCAATCAAGCAACCACTTTATTTAAATAAGCAACCAAGCAACTGATTTATTTAAATAAGCAACCAATTCTAATTTGTCTCGTTTCTATGCAACCAAGCAAATGCTTTTAATTCTTTGTTTTAAAGTAACAAAGCAATAGATATACATTTATTTAAGCAAGCATTTTTTTTTTTTAATTTCTGATAGCTGCTAAGCTTTTCTCGATGCTGGTTCAGTCCAGACATCATGGAGTTAGCTTGTACTTAATCGTCTTCGAGGGCTTAAAGTCTAGAATTTCTGCTGGCAAAATGTGGCGACTTAAAAGTAAAATATAACATAAAATATAAAGGATGTCACTTTGAAGTTCACCATCTAGCATTCAATGTCTATAGTCACTATCTTATACTTCTGATATATGACAAAAAGTTTTCACATCTTGGAAAGTATATGGTAGAATACTTTATGTTATTCAAAGGACACAGATGTCGTAGTGTTCCATTGTTCCCAATTTGCACAAGTTTGGAACTGCTATCTGTAGAAAGGCAGGTCTGCCTCTGTTTAGGCTGGTTGTCACTGTGCCTTGTGCATATGGCATTGAAAGAAGTTGTAGCAATTCAAACTGAAAGTACATTAGAACAATCTGGACAGTATACAGTATTTAAAAAGTTTTTTAAACAGTGACAGAAAAATGAAAATTAAGTATGCTCAGTCGTATTAAGGATGCTAACAAACTGAGTATATTCTATATTTAGGGTGTGGTGGGTGTAAAAGCTGTTCTCTGTCCAAGAGATTTTGGAAAAGGAAGCTCTTGGAGCGATGCCTGCTGGGATAGCCAGCATGCTTCAACCTTTGACCTCAGTTCCAGGAATCAGTCACGTGTGGGTCATGTGATGGTTGTCAACTTCTGATTTCCGTGCGAAAATATTACTTCAATTTTTCTTATAGAAAATCATGTTAAAATGCATTTCAACACGCAATAAAAAGGTATTGATAACATTTTCGAACCGTACACTAGTATATCGGGATGATTTGAATCTTCGATTCAAGGGAAGTAATTTGTACTTATTGTATAGTATTTCCCCTTTGTTTGAGGGAGGCTCAATGCAGGGAAATCATAGGCTATATTGCCAAACAAACAGACAGAAACAAATGTTGAGAGTTCTAATCTGATGTAAGCTACGACTGGATACTGTGCAAGGTATTTAGCAAATGAAGTTGCAACTATTTGACTAAGAAGAAAACGGTTACTTCCGGCAACAATGACACATGTAGGTATATAGACCTACTTACCAAGCCGCAAATTAATATCATTTCTCAAACACAATTTATTGTTAAAACCCATTAGAATTAATTATTTTTAATGCTTTTCAAATATCTTTGTTATATGCGTTATGAACTGAATATCAGCAATAAAAGCAAGCCCACGACATTTCCTGCTGTAATACCAATTTTTTGTGTGCCTTAAGTACCCCTTTTAAGGCCCCATATTTACGAGCATGCGCGACCAATGTAAACAAAAATTATCTCCACCGATGGAGGTCAAGGCCAAGATTTGCAAAATAGTCAACGTTTTTATTCAGTCTAGTCTATTTCTAAAATAAACGAAAAAAACATGCAAAATCCATCGGCTTTACCTTGCTTGCCAGTAGTTCATCTGAAGGATTAACAAGAGGTCAATAAGGGCCAGTATCACTCTACTGGACTGACTGGACTGTTCTAAGTAAGTTTTGTGAAAATCTTTTCAAATGTTATTAAGGAAAAGCTAGCAGAGGTCAATGAAACCTTGACCCTGACCCACGGACACCAAAAACAGTTTTGGTCACCTACTCGGTAAGACTAATCATCGTATGAAGTTTGAAGACTGTTGTTGATAATTAGATCTCAAAATATTGAACGTAAATGATGTATAAAGTTAGGATCACTGTGACTTTCACCTAATGACTAAAACTACAGGTTGCATGCAACCTTCTGAGCAAGTTTTATGACAGTCGAATGAAAATTGTGACCTGTAGAGTGTTATCAAGGAAAGGTTAACTTTGTCCAGTAGATCTTTAAACCAATTCACTATGAAATATAGTTATAGTATGCATGAAAGAAAGTGGAACGTGTTAAAACCAGGGACACATTACTGATCCTCATTATGTACCCCTTTTGGTCTTCTTTATTTACAATATGGCAAAATGTAAGATACCTACCTATTACAGTGAGTGACACAGTCTTTGTGTCATTTCCACCAGAAGATGTCACATGACATGTGTAATCTCCGATGTCGATATTATTAACACCAGTTACAGTAAGGGTACCATCCGGTCCAACGGTACGTCTAGAGTCGGGGGTGATAGTAACGCTGGAATCTGCGTTAAACATAAGATGACTCCACCTCCAGGTCACTTGGATGTTCGAATCATGTGACACTCCACAGTAAAACGTTGCCATGGAACCTTTGACGATCCTCTGATCTTGGGGTGGTCGAATGATCTGTGTTCTCACTGTTAAAAAAAATGTCTTTAATTTTAATACTTAACTAAAACAAATCTCAACTTAAACACCCTTCACCTTCTAAATCTTTGAAATAGGATTTTCTACCTTTGAATTCAGGCAATACCAATTATTTGAGCAAAGGGGCTCTCCTGTAAGTTTAATTAATGATCTGCAAATAAAGCAGATGATGGTCAATCTATATATCCCTGCAGTCTGATCATGATCTACACAGTTTGCTCTTCATTCAGTAAATGTTACCAACTATTGTGTAACTGTCCAAATTTCATGATCAACTAGTTCATTTTAGAAAGTCAGGGTTAAAATTTTTACTCAATACAGTATATACTGTCTACATTATGATTTGAAAGAAAAATTCAATGACAACATTACTATAAAATTCTGAATCTAGCAGACACATAATTACAATACAGTAATATGACAGAACTTCACAATCAACATACCAAACACAGTCAATGATGCAGACGCAGAAATGTGACCTTGACTATTTGACGAGTTACATGTATAGACTCCCGAATCTTGTCTTTCAGTTGACACTATCAGTAGATCACCACGCTCTAATATCTGGAAGCGGCCCAAATCTGTGATTTCTTGACTTACTCCACCGGCAATTTCTGAAGATCACAGAAAATGAAATGTTAAGTACATTTTAAAATCTGCAACAGTTTTCATAATTTAGCGCATATCTAAATTTAGCATAACTAAATGTAGTTTCTATAGCGCTTAATTCAATACCTCCTGTCATATCTAAAGGCTCATAATCAGCTGAGTCAGCAGTTTCTAAAAGGAAAGTTTTAAAATGACCGGTACTTAAGTTTCTGATTTTGCCTTCAGGTTTAAAATCATGCATTTAGAGTACAGAACATATGAATATATTTGAATTTAACCAAAACTGACATGAGCACTAAAAATACCATCTACTACTGTATGACAGAATACAAGTCAAACTTCTGTAAATGATTATTTCATACAACCTTAATTCTTATAAGCTAAAACATTTATCAAAATATACGAGTGAAAATTCAGACAACTATTAATACCTTTACTCCACCTGACGACTGGTTCTGGAGCACCTCTTGTTTCACATGTAAAACGAGCATCTCCCCCTTCCAGTATGGTTATATCAGAAGGAGCAGTAATCATCTGTGGAGGTGAGCTATTCACTGAAAAACAGAACAAAACCTCTGTCACATTATCCACTTTAAATTATCTCCCATTTAGCCCTGCTATGAGAAAACATTATATTTTTACTAATGTAGTTCTGGTAACTCATAAAATGTACATAGTGTTCCATCAATTGATAAAATTACATCACAAACCTTTGAGCCAGGTGGCTTTAGAAGTTTCCCCGGCAGCATTACGTAGAAAACACTGGTATACTCCGTCATGCTCAAGGTCCAATTGAGTTACCGTAAGAGAACCATTTGGGTGCAATGTGTAACTACTGTAAAATAAAACAACAATGAAACTGAACTAGTATATAACTATCCTTGATAATATAGTCATCCGTTTGCTGAATACCGGTAAAAGTGCTCAAGTATTAGGAACTGGCATCACTATTTTTCTAGATATCCCGTACAATACAACCTTCAAGCATTAAAACATTACATTCTCTGCAAAATCTGCAAAAAGAAAAGATTGTCTGACTACACAATGAAAAGTTAAAGGGGAAAACATACCTAGAATTAAAATCTTTTCCTAGTTCTTTAGCATTGAAGTACCAGTGTATAGTCGGTGCAGGAAATCCACTAGCTGTACAGTTAATTGTTACCGTCTGGCCAAAATCTCGCGGAGTTTTCTCATTGAAATCACTGGTCAATGTTGGACTAACTGTTACGAAAAACACAATAAATTTAACTCTCTTGAAATACTGTCTGTAAGTACTAAAACATACTGCAAAAACTATTGTAAATTTTTCAGCCAAATACACTGTTCTTGATCAATCTAGAAATGATAAAGCAAAATGTTACTTAACAAGAATTATCACTGAATGTGATCAATATACCCCTAAAAATTTTGTCAAGAGCAATGGCTTCTTCCATTACATTATCACACTTATGTAAACTTCCATTATACATTGAATAATGAACATGATTGTGTGATATCATAAAAAATATGTATTGTCACATAACGTTAGATTCCTAAATGTGACCTTGACATCGAACCAAGAACACTGAAACATGCTATATGCACATCACCTTGATATTGTGAACACATCATTAAAGTTTCATTAATATCTTTTGATAGTTTGAGGAGATATAGTTTCATGACTTTTGTATCGTTTATCGCGACTTTCCAAATGGTAAAGGAGATATTGAGGGAACATCCATAAGCAAGACCTTGACCTAAAGCCAAGGAAATTGGAATATGGGTTTTTCACCACATCTAAATGAAATAAACATCTGACGAATATCACAAAAATCCTACAAGGGGTTAAGAGATTTGGAGCAGACACAAAAACCCAATGAAGCCTAAGTGAGACCTTGACCTTGAGTTGACAGTGTTTGAATATGGGTTCTGCATATCATGAACATTCAACCAATTTTTTAATGTGGAGTAATTGAACTGACACGAAAAACAACAGACTAATGAACAAGGTAACCTCTAAATATTGTGCCCCAAACTTTAGTAAAATAAATTTCACTGTAGTTACAGCCACGTCTCTATCCTGGTGTGTTGATCTGGGATACCCATATATCATTATGCACTATGTATAAAAACTTCTGACAATAGAATATGGGCTAGAACATTAGTAATCCTTGGGTTTATGGGAAATATGTTAGGAGTAAATAGGACATAATTTATGGTTATATAGAAATTATAAAATTCTGTATATTTAAACTATTGCGGCAAAACAAATTAAAATCACTATCCACCATATTCTGTGTAAACTTCCATTATACATTGAATAATGAACATGATTGTGTGATATCATAAAAAATATGTATTGTCACATAACGTTAGATTCCTAAATGTGACCTTGACATCGAACCAAGAACACTGAAACATGCTATATGCACATCACCTTGATATTGTGAACACATCATTAAAGTTTCATTAATATCTTTTGATAGTTTGAGGAGATATAGTTTCATGACTTTTGTATCGTTTCTCGAGACTTTCCAAATGGTAAAGGAGATATTGAGGGAACATCCATAAGCAAGACAATAGAATATGGGCTAGAACATTAGTAATCCTTGGGTTTATGGGAAATATGTTAGGAGTAAATAGGACATAATTTATGGTTATATAGAAATTATAAAAACTATTGCGGCAAAACAAATTAAAATCACTATCCACCATTTCCTGTGTTTCTCTCTCCCCCCCCCCTCTTATAAGTAACAATACTTTAAGAGCAATACATTATGCTTCAGCTACTATTAATAAATAACACATCACAAAATTGTTCAACATTTTTTACCATAAACTGTAAGATTTGCATTTGCAACCACAGGATCGAACCCAGACAGTACCGCCTCACACTGATATACAGCAGTGTCTGTCTGCTTTGGCTCCTTAATAGTTAACATTCTTTGACCAATCGATGAAATCAGATAATTGCCGCCATGAAAGATTTGGTTTTTAACATCTGTTACTTTGTACCAGAATATCTGTAATTCTTCAACAGGGCTGTAAGAAAAATAACACCATGGTCTAGAATTACATGAACTATTTCAAACAATCTGATGTAGATCTATGATTACTGTATATCACTTTGAATATGTGACACAAAAAATTCACGATTTATTATATCCAGATAAATCCATGAAATCGCATGTTTCCAGAAACTGTTCATTACCAGAGAACTTTTAATTAGCAAAACGATGAACTCATGCTAAAAACACGAATAGTAGTCGTTTGCGAATATTTCATAATTTACAGTAATTGTACCAGCAGAAACATGCTCGTAAAGTGCACCCCTACATTTTCCATCAATCACTGTCACCAAGCAAAATGTAAGAATTCAAGTAAAATGTAATGGACAGACAGTATTCTCAAGGAATTTGTTCACTCACATACATGTAATTATCAAATCATCCTCATACATCTGCAGTTTGCCAAGCTTTCAGACAAACTTATGAAATTATAATGAATGCTCTGAAGGGCGAGACTGATATCAAATGAACAGATTTTCATTACTTACAAAATATTTTACAGCCTGCACTTACACTGTTTGACATGAAAATTTGTTAACTTTGTTTTCCAGTAAGAAGATCAAAATAGATTAGTCAAGTAAGACCATTAGCCTTAAAGAGTAAAGATCAAATCGAAGGTCAGCCGTGTTCAAGCATCTTTTTAACTTGAGTGAATGAAGTTCAAGCAAACGAAATTTGACTGTATCTTTAACCAAAATCAAGTATGAAGACATACTATACAAATATTGCTATGGCTTGGCTTCCATTTATGTAATAAATTTATCTGATCAGTACTTGCAGGTAACATTTCAACTCACAAAGCAAAGAAAGATTTATAAAGTATGGAAAGTCATAGAAAGAACTGTCACTTGCCTTGCATTAAAGATGCACTGAAAGTCCACTTTAGCGTTTTGAACTTGAACAATCTTATCTTGCGGTCCTTTTACTAGCACTGGTGCCTGACGAGTACTTGTAGAAATTGCTGAAATGATATACACTTTGTACAGTTGTAAAAGAAAGAAGTGCACAGAACTTAAACAGTTAACAGAACTTCCAACAAAGCCCTAGGAGCCTAACCTTGTCTAGGAAACTTAAATTTGTACTACTGCTGTCATTTCTTTACCAAGCTACATACAGTCTAACTTCCCTAAACTACACCACCCTAGAGCAACTATCTCCCTTAAATACACATATTTTCTTCCCTGCTGTGTAAATTATATAAGGATTCAACCTCTCCTGAACAACACCTCTCTTTTTGGTATTCCCAATGGTGTTTCATGAGAGGTTGCACAATATTCTATATTCCCCTGGTTTCTACAATTTTTATTCACTTTTTAAGCAACAGTGAGTAAATTTAGAGAACTTGAAGTGAAATTTGGCCCAACATCACTGTAAATTACTTACCTTTTTTCTCAACATATATAAATGTTACTAAATTGCTTACACTATAATAGAGCAGAACTAGCTCTTAAGTCTGATATCATCTCATGCTGAAAGAATAATACTAATGTTTTTTTCACATGTAGCTATCAGGACAAGAAAAATACAGTTACACAGTCATTTTCTCACAGTCCTGTACCATCATTACCACACAACAAACAAGTGTTGAGCCAAAACCACAAAAATGGATCTACATGACTTGTGTATCTGATATAACATTGCTGATTCATCACAGACAACCAGAGTAGTTTCAAACTGACAACAGCGGACTCTTTCTCTACTTTCAACAATCCCCATAAAAACGAAAAAAAAAAAATGTTTTCATGCAAAATGACCCGTTATATATTATACTTTCCCTTACCTGTGACAACAACTTTGTAGACTGGTCCATCTTCAACAGTATTAACTGAATTACCATTTAATGCTTCAATTCCGTAATTGCTATCAGTGTCAGAAATTTTTCGATCTAATAGCACCAGAGAACCGTCCAAGGTAACTTGATGGCGAGGTCCTGCGGTATTCATCGGGCCACCGTTTAGTTTCCATGTGATTATAGGTGGCGGGTAACTGTTTATATGTGGCAAGTCTATCACTAAAGCTTTGCTTGTATTCACTGGTAGGTTGAAGTTTAGACCTTTACCATCAAAAGCATCCAAATCTGTGAAAGAATGAACAAACAATATAAACAATGTCTCAGGGTTTCTTTCTGGTACAGAGTTCAGAAACAGATCGATGAAACTAGACCTATCACTTAATGTGATTAATACCCCCGAAAGACTGCTTTATAAACTAAGGAAGTTCATATAAACAATAAACCTTGCAAGAAAACTAAAAAAGAGATATTGTTCTTGGCAATAACTCTGTAATTTGTCAAGATAGAGTTATGGTTCTTGTACACTGCACTTCCTCTCATTGTGCTTGACCATTGTATGAAGTTGTATTGAATTCAAACCAGTAGTTTTCGAATTAAGCTCCTGACAAGTAAAAGTAACAAAGGGCATTACTCTGTAATGAGTCAAGATAGAGTTATTGTTCTTTTGCACTGCACTTCCTCTCATTGTGCTTGAACATTGTATGATGTTTATTGAATTCCAATCAGTAGTTTTCGAATTATGCTCTGGACAAGGAAAAATAACAAAGGGCAATAACTCTGTAATTACTCAAGATAAAGTTATGGTTCTTTTACACTGCACTTCCTCTCATTGTGCTTGACCATTGTATGAAATTAAATTGTTTTCCAACTAGTAGTTTTTGAGTTATGCACCAGACAAGGATAAGTAACAAACGGCAATAACTCTGTCATTAGTCAAGATGGAGTTATGGTTCTTGTGCATTGCACTTCCTCTCAATGTGGTTGACCATTGTATGAAGTTGTATTGAATTCCTACTAGCAGTTTTCAAGTTATGCTCCGGACAAGGAAAATGCAACGGACCGACCAACCAACTCCTATATACTCCTCTAAACTTCATTTTGGGGGTATATATATGTTGAGGAAGGATCGATTTTTTACAACACAGGATAGATTGATTCCTTAACTGATCTTGTGTGTGGAGGGGGCAGGGGTAGTTAAACGTTAACTCTTAAGTGGTAACATTAATCTATTCGCGTCTGGTTCAAATGAAATTAATTATTCTAGTAATAAGTTTTCAATACATTACAAATAAGGATAATTAGTCTCATCAAAGCCATATCACGCATTAGTAGTCGTATCAACAACGTCAAAAATTACATCAAATAAATGGGCCCAAATTTTCCGAAGAGGTCTTGCCTTTATTACATTCCTTTTAGTTAATTCACGTATTTTGTAAAAAAAACTTATTACATAACAAAGACAGCACAATGTAGAATAAGTCTATTCCTTACCTAAAACACTGTATAATTACCACTGTGAGCTATTTATCAAATGATCAATTTTATGGTTTCTCAGATATAGAGCAACAAGCAATAGTAGATATAAAACTGAATAAAATTAATGGCTTTTCACCTCTACAGTCCTCTTCCTTGTCACATGACAACTTATAGAGGGGCTTTGGTAACACTTTTCTATATTTCTTTCTCAGAGTTGAATGCTCATTTCACTGTACATTGGTGTATTTCGGTCATTTTTAACAGGACGGCACTTTCACTAACCATAAAGTTCCTTCGAAGGACTGTCCTTATTAACTTTCTCACATACAGCGAGTCTCAGACATGGTTGGTAAAAGGGGCTAAAACCGACGACCCACAATGAACAAGACAGAAAGGTTACAGTGGTTTCAAGTAAGCGACTCTATAACCACTTGACCACAGAGATTAGTGATCGACATTAATTTCGGTAACATTAATGAAATTCAACCACAAAACTTAAACCCTCTAACCTTTACAACATTACTCTCCTTAATTTAAGTCTTTGACTTCCATGCAGTTACAATGTACTGATTACTAAAAGCAAGGGTGTTTTTCCTAACCGTGGACCCTACATGACCATTCATTTTGTGAAATATTAATTCAACACAATTTTGGGCAAATGTAAAGCTTAATTTGATTGTCATGGGAAGAATACCAAAAATGCCCTTGAATACTGAAAAAAAGGCCATCATTAAAATTATCTTTAAAGTACTTCATAATAAATATTTTTAAAAATGTACCAGTATGCACACAAACATTTAAGTGAAAATGTATCCAAAAATGCCTTCTATAAAATTGTGCAATCAGAAATAATTTTTACCTGTTTTGTCAAATTATTTAAAATTAAGTGCATCATTAAATTTTAATAAGTTAAACTTTAAAAACCAAATCATTGTTCTTCTTGACCTTTGCGTGTTTGGTCAGTGACTCATGTCATATACCTACACTATAAAGGTATTTAAACCTAAGGTTACAATAAAAGTTAAATATTTTATCTGATGAATCTCTCTACAAGGGCACTATATAATTGTAATAAATTATCCACGTAAGTGCCATATTAAGTGCAAGGTCTCATGAAACACCAGGCAATAATACAGCAAAATAAGTATAACTATGTCAGTAAATCTAATGTAAACTAAATTTTAATTTATCAGTCTTTATGCAGGTTAAGATACAAATTATTTTCATTCTATGCTCAGTGAGTGAGCAATAACACTAGTAATACAGTAAAGTCTGTATATAACAAACTTGGGACAAGTTAAATTTGTTCCTTATATATACATGTATCAGGAGTACCGGGTATGATTGTATGTTATAAATCCATATAGCACTTTCAATCATATTAGATAAAGAAGGAAAACTAATCGGGCACAGAAAAATTGTTCCTTATACCCATAATTTCACTAATGATATACATGTACGATAACTGTTGTTATGTATAGTTTTCTGTATATTTTTGTTGGTTATGTGACAATCATTGAGTTAACATGTCACCTAGAGGAGGTCTGCATGGTGGTAAGACAAACAAAAACAGATGAAATACAATGTATTGGTTTTTTAAAAGCATTCAAGAAATTTTAAGCTGGTACCTATTGGTCAAAATAAATAAATAAATAGTAGGTCTTTGACTTAACAAAAAGAGCTTGTTTTTGCACAAATATAATATTAGTTACTAAAATACACTATACATACATGCAACTTTAATGTCTGCAGGGGCACTGAGGACTGCACCAAGCCTGTTGCTAGCCTCACACCGGTACTGTCCAGCATCATTCCGTGTTATGTCGGTAATCCTGTGCGAATAACTGGCACTGGCATTTGTGATATATACTTTGTCTTTTAACCATCGGTATGCTGGGGTTGGAATACTGTTAGACTTACACCAGAGGACTTTGACACCCGTATTGCCCTCTGGAAATGGAGTTCCAGCTGTTGGTGCATCAGTGAAAGATCTTGGTGGATAGTCTGAAGAAAGAAATTCACAATGATAGGACTGGTGTTTGTATGAATCTTTACTGTATAAGCATCTAAACTAAATCCTTCAACTTATTTATAATGCTTCAACTTTAAAAGGCAAATTTTGCAACCAAACCATTTGTTTTATAATAAATGTTTCAATTTCCTGACAAGAAAAGCAACTGCCAGTTACATTGTAACTAATGTCATACCAACCTGATCCTGCTAAATTTAAATTATGAATGTTACAAAGGGCCATGAATAGAGAAGTCTTGTATGTTCAAACTTTTCCCTTTGAAGTGCAAAAAGATAGCCATAATAGTAAAAGGTTGCATGTTCAATAGTCAAATACGGCTACTACAACTTCAGTATGAACTTTGCTCAAAATAATGGGTTGCTTTTTAAAAGTTTCATTTGATTTTTAACCCACGTGTCTCTGTGACGCTTCTTACTTAGATTAATTGAATACAAAAATATTGTATGAGCTTTGACATGCAAAAATGGTTTAAGGAAGTGTCACAGCTTTAATCATTTGTAACGTGGTTACCGTAAACATGAACTGATGTACGAAAACATGCACTTTAGTGAAGACAAAATAATGGAAATAGATTCAATGATTACATGAATCATTAAGGACATGACAGGCAGAACCTGAATTTTTGAACTGCCACCATTCACAATTGTAAAGCACTAACTTGAAATGGCTTGTATTTATTCTTTTAAAACCTAATCCAGTTGCAGGTCATATTGCCCAAATTATACTGGTGTACAAAACACTTTGCTGGTCTACAGCAAGTAAATTGCTTGTCTAAAGTGATAAAAGAAACATTATCTCATTATGTCGCAAATGCACATTATCTCAAAATGTAGGTTATATGTGAGATGGCAGTTGTTTGTGTATGCAAACATATACAATGGTAACTTAACAATAGACATAATTAATTTTCATTGTCCTTTGCTAGTACCTTGAAGCTAAAATATACAATTAATGTTACTTCATACACACAATATTATGTATGAGTCACTGTTGACACAAAATAAGAATTGTTTAAACAACCACTTAAAAACAAACATCTTTATTTAATATTAACTTTTTAAACAGAAAAGCCCTCTTTTAGTAAAATACTGCACCCACTATGACAGACAGATTTGCATTCTAAAGTCGAAATATAAGTGTTTTCCTTTAGCAAAATTTTTGTTACAATAAATGGTCCAGAACAGCAAGTAAGGGATTATTGATTAAATGGTCCAGAATAATGAACTTAAGGGATTATTTAACACGGGTGTATAAAAAATAAAAAATGTGTTCAACTGAAATTCACTGCATGTCCAACTGCAAGTTTCAAAATTTACAATTATAGTGACAATACCTATATAATATATAATAAAGTGTAAAAAAGGGAGTATTTTCTAGTTTTTTTAGAAATGATAAAAGCTTAGATTTAATTTTTAAATAAATTGTTTTACAGTTCTGGTATTAACATTGTACCCTCACATTGGTTACACTTATCTACAATGTAAGAAAGAATGTATCAATTAAAGCAATCGAAATACAGAACAATTTACCACTAGCTCCTGATTGCCAAATTGTTCCCATACATGTAAAATTGAGTAATAGGGTACCATAATTAATTCAATTTTTAGAGAGAGAGAGAGTGAGACCTTCAAAACCTAACAATTTTCACACACAAAACAAAAATGTCTTTAATAGGGTATAATTCTAAAGGTTTGATAAGTAACCAAAATAAGACTGCTAATTCAATTTACACTGTTAAAGAATTATCTGAATACAAACATTCTACTGGTCAATACGGTTTTAAATGCATCAAAGAAACATTTTTCTTTCATCACCAGTAAGCTTAAATGTTTGGCATTCTAATAAAAATTTAGGATCACCTGGTGAAAAAGATTCTCACATCTACAACATGTAAAGCATCTGACAGTAAAATCTAACTTCAAAATAATCTTGGTACATGTATCTAAATCAATTCTAATTTAAACATGCTTCAAGAAGTTCAAGTATGTTGTAATTAAATGTTCCTATTTGAATAAAGCTTGTGTGTTATGAATTGTTTGCTAAAATATTATTGAATTCTGACAAATGTTTATGCATGTTAACCATTTATGCAAATGTTCATACTGCTGTAACTCGAAAGTACTGGAGTACTGTAGTACTAGGGTACTGGCATAGGAGCTCAAGGTCGGGATTATGCTTTTTCCGGCTTTGTTTTGTCTTTTAACATTTATTTAAAGTGACATTATGCGCATCTTACTGCACATAGTGCATTTTTGGTGAGAATTTTATAATTGCAATTTTTGGTGTCTGTGCATTTAAATGTGTTAAATTAAGGATAATGCCGCATTAGTATTTGAAATTGGTGCTTTAGACATAAAAAAAAACGGACTGATAAAAGTGTCGTTGTTGATGTTTGTAGAGATTTCGTCAGTGGAAGGGAAGCAACTCCTGCATGCAGTTGTTCTTTTCTTAAATTGACTCTCCCAGTCAAATAAGAAAA
>JAUMHA010305582.1:0-14616 GCA_032359765.1 Saxidomus gigantea | reverse complement strand
AATACAACTTCATACAATGGTCAAGCACAATGAGAGGAAGTGCAGTGTACAAGAACCATAACTCTATCTTGACAAATGACAGAGTTATTGCCAAGAACAATATCTCTTTTTTTGTTTTTTTTGCAAGGTATTCTGTTACTACGAACTTTATAAAGCAGTCTTTCGGGGGTATTAATCACATTTAGTGATAGGTCTAGTTTTTGCTAGGCGCTATCCAGATATCTATAAAATGTCAGTATGTAAAATGGGTCTGCGCTTGGAGACGAATCATTGAGACTAAAACTAACAGTTGATTAACTTTAAGGGTTATATTTCTACAGTTAGAAAGACTTGCATTTAAGACAACAATGACAATAATCGGATAAAAGAAATAAAGCAAAATCAAAATATTCCATTAGTGTTGACTTGCCCACTAAGCAATTTGCTTAACAGTCAGTTATAGCAACCTGGTCCAGGTGGTAAAACTTTGACACAGTTTTTCTGTCTGGGATTAAATGTATTGTCAGTTGGTCTTTATTTGCAGGTATTTCTAACATATTTCAATACTGTTCTGTTTTGTCTCTATTGGTATTTATTCCTAGGGTGGTCTTTATTTAGAGATGGTCATTATATCAGGTTTGACTATTGGTCACTAACTTAAAAAAAAATTCACATTCCGCTGTTTCACCTCTCACATCCTTGCTTCACTATACAACTGTTTCTGCTGCAATCTGAGTCTGAAACTTATTTTCAAAACTGAATTTTTAATTTATCTAAACCAATGCAATATTTAGCAATTTATCCCGAGGCAAAAAATGAAAAATATTCGGTATAGCCCATTTGCGGAGAAATGTTCCATTTTGAAGGATATTGTTAATGCTTTTTTGCCTTAACATGAACACAGATATAGAGAAACTGAAATTTGTCACTGCATTATTGTAAAGTTTTTTTTATTAATAATTAAAATCTTATATAAATTTTCCTCAAAATTTATGCTCAATTGAAAAAGTTTCTTCAAGCTGCTCTCTTGGTAGAGGAATTTGTACTCCAATTTGTTTCCTTGCTTTCACCGTTTCCTCTATCTGAAATACAATCAGTACAAGGATTCAGTAGGGATCATACAGATAACTAAACGGGTATTTAGGCATTAAGATAGTCTCCTCTCAAATTTATATTTACCTCTTATAATGACCTTGACCTTCAGTAGAGCTGACTGAAAAATGTGCTCTGCACATAGGCTCGAAATGACGAACATTTCTTCAGTTATTTCGCAAAACTTTGAGTGGTTCATGAGGGGTGTGTGAACATGAAATATAGCCACATCACTTATACATGTGTAATTAACATGTGTGACCTTGAATCAAGCTGACTGAAACAAATTGCACTCTGCACAAGATCTCAAAATGGTAAAATTTTGGCCAAGTTAATTCAGTATCTTCAGAGAAGTAAAATGGATACACCAAAACAAATGTAAACATTGTCATTAATTTTGAAAATCAAAGTGATAAGAAGTGATAAGAATCTTTAGAAAAGTGTAATCAGTCATTGGAATTGGTACAGTTCAAAATCTTAGATTTGGAAACTGTAAATTAAAGTCACTTTGGTGTAAATATCCATCTGTTGAAGAATGCTCTAATACAATTAGTAATTGTTTATTAATTGGTGATAGTGAAATCACAACCTTCCTTTTGGATTCAGATGTAAAGTAAATGAGAGTTAGGGTACCGTATATCCACAAGGCATCAAAGAATTGCAAGTCACTGAATTACAATACAGATCGGTAAACCTGGATTCTTGTTACTACAAAGTGAAAACTCAAACAATAACTGGTTAATGGTAGTGCTATAAATGACTATTCAAAAGATATTGAATACCTCCATGTTTGAGCTGGAATTATTGCTGGTTCTTTTTTTGCCTGATGAGGTAGATGTTACACTTGCAAGGTCATGGATAGCTAAATACCATGGTGACAATAAATTCCGATCTATTGGTTTACCTTTGTTTCCTCCTGTATACAATAAAAATACATATGAAACAACAACATGGTTTTGTGGTTTAGCTAGACTATAGATTGTATCATTACAGCCTACAATGTTCAAAGAGTAGAATGCTATAAGGTGACATTAAATGCATGATTATTAACAAAACAACATGTCTTAGGCACTCTCATGGCATGACAAAACATCTATATTCTCATTATCATTGTAATAAACAGAAATCTAAATCAATGACAAAACAATACAACCTATCATATCTTCTTAATATGTCAGAAATCTCATCTATTTCAGCTTGTATTATTATAAAACATTTTGGGTCAAAATTTTCCTTATCAACTACCATACTGAGTATAGACTTTGAACTAGTCTTACAGAAAAGTTATGTAAATCACCAAGGGTATTGGTGCTATAAAATATATTTCTCACTTTACCTTCAGTAATGCAACATTCTAGTGGGTTTTTTTTGGTGTCATAAATTGAATTTCAAACATTTACATTTTTCAGATAAAAGGGAGTGTAAAATACAGACTGACCTGTTACACAACTCACTACTAGTGCAATGACTACAGTGATCACTACAGCCAGAGTACTGTACCACATGTAGGATAGATGATACAGCTGTTCTAGACCACTGAAACTACAATATTTTGAAATACATACAGAAATACATTATAAACAATAAAATGAACATACAGTTACGATAACCATGAGTTCACTCATTTTAAAATATTCACAGTTTACTCTTCTTCACCTGACTTAGATTTAATGAAAACGTTAAAACTGATGGTTTATTATACATGTAGATTTGCACATGAATAAAGAATACAACACAAGAAATTGCACTAAATTCTTCAAATGAAACCTTGCTTCGTTTTTATAATGGACTTTAATCTATCTTTCAGCGTAAGCAGTACCACAACTGGACATTAAGACTACTACATTGTATTATCAATTTATTATGTTTTTTTGATAACAGAATTATAAAATGTTTTGGATTTTAAAAGCAGTCAAATGAATTCCAAGAATGTATCCAGTCCTGGCACAAAACTAAAATCTTTCAAAACAATGCAAATTGTTTTCGAAACATAAATCAGACATCACCTCACTGCTTGCACTGTATGCTCAGTTGAATTAGTGAGTATAGAACTGGTTGTAGTGAACACATTTGTCATAGTGATATCAGTTGTTCCATTGGTGATGTTATACCCATACCCAGCACTGCTCGCAGGACAGTGAGTCGACGGCATGTGATTTGAGCGATAAACTATGGAACCTATAGCTACCCAGGAAGTAACAGCTAGGCTTGATATAACACCTATCAGAGCTCCCTGCAAAAAGAGAAAAACATATTTAGATGAAAGATGAAATATTGGTAATGTGCTATAAACTAAGATATTATTTAGTAATTTGACCAAAGACATCAACACTCCACTGGTATACAGTACTGCTGCAATGTTTAACAAAATATATATATGAATATCAAAATTGTTTTAGAAAATATATTTACCTGACTTTTGTCAGTAGCCATGTAGACTAATCCACTGCAAAGATGGTTTAAGTACTTATTATCGAGTTTTATTTTCTTACCAATGAGTTTTATTCACTTACCTATGAGTTTTATGTACTGACCTATGAGCTTTATGTACTGACCAATGAGCTTTATTTACTTACCTATGAGTTTTATTTACTACCTAAGTAATGAGTTATGTACTTACCTATGAGTTGTTTTGTTTACTTACCTATGAGTTTTATGAATTGTATGTACTGACATATGAGTTTTATTTACTACCTATGAGTTATATGTACTTACCTATGAGTTTTATGTACTGACCTATGAGTTTTATGTACTTACCTATGAGTTTTATGTACTTACCTATGAGTTGTATGTACTTACCTATGAGTTTTATTTACTTACCTATTCGTTTTATTTACTTACCTATGAGTTTTTTTGTACTTACCTATGAGTTTTATGTTTTTACCTATGAGTTTCATGTACTTACCTATGAGTTTTTATAAACAGTATCCCCCAAATCTTTTACATACTTACCTGAGTCTTTGAAAACTTACCCAAGAGTTTTCATGTACTTACCCACAGGTACCCAGGAGTTTTTGTGTTCTCACCCATAAGCTTTGTGTACTTACCCATGAGTTGATAACAGGAAAGAAGAGAGCACAGACAAACAGCCCAAGTAAAGGACCGCCCACCATACCAAATATACTGAGTGCCACTTGTAGAATCAGACTGCCAAAAAACTGGGCAAGGAATGCCAGTGCCACTGTAATAATGCCAAAACCTAGTGCTGCAAAATACAGAAATAGTGATGTTGTGCAAAAGATAGAATAATAAGTATTACTTGTTCAAAACTGGAAAAATTTATAAGGGGGCTTATGCTTTGAAACAATGAATGCTAATAATGACATATTAGTTTCAATCAAAGTCTATCACATTTGATGGGAAAATGAAAAAGCCATTGGCATGTAATCAGTTCATGACTGAAGGATTATCAAGAGTATCAAAAAGAATTTTAACCACAAGTTATATCAAAATTACACTTTCTACAGATTTAGCATAAAAATAATATGAATGTCACTCAGAATTACAATTTCTAATACTGTTGCAATGTATGAAATACAAACATAATGTATAAGCTTTCCCTTTTTAAGAATAAAACATCACCCAAAAGGAAAGTGACTGTAAAATTTGTTCGTTGTTAAGAAAGACCCTTTACTCACTATGGAAAGCTTTAAAAGTTTTAAGAGGGTTTACCAAATATCTTAGACAGGATTGTTGAGAGTCGTTCAGGCATGTGTTCTCCCTTTGCTCTTCTGTATGCAGGTTTGATCATGTCGGTGAGGAAAGTCAAAGCAAGGGCATTAACTCCTGATGATACTGTACTACCAAAAGAGACAGAAATAAATTGGTACTTTGTACTTTTACAAAATAAGAATAAATGCCAAGCGATTAATTCTCAAGAAATATCCAATCTTTATTATCACCCATGGCACTTGATTACTTCTTTTAACATGAATTATTCCCAAATATTCTTAATGTAAAAACTTAGCATAAAAATCACAAAGAAAATGTGTCTGTATTCTACGCTTTAACTTGTTTTCTCATCAGCTGAAGGAATACCATAATACAGTACGTATTTTCACAAAATTTAATGCAGGTAATAATATTACCTGTCTCTCTTTTAGTATCACACCAAAAACACGCACACACTGTATGTAACTAAGCCAATTGAAATGTACTTATTTTGAAGAAAAATAGCAAAAATCTGTTTTTAACAACTTACTAACTGTCAAATTTCAACATTGTAATTGTGCCACTAGGTCTTGCTGGAGGTAAGACATGTGTGCAGTGTTAAAACATGTGCCTGAATTTGTATCTTATAAAAGAAGACCATGGATGCAAGTAAAAGGACAAAAAATAGTACACTACATGTACTGCATGGTTACTCAGTTACTCACCTCAAAGAAGCACTGAATATACAAGCTACCATAAGTCCAGGAAAACCATGAAACTGACCAAGGATGTCCATCACCAACCAGGGAATCAACTACAAAATTAAATGGTTAATATACTTTGATTTTCAACTTTGATATTTTCCCCTGAATCTATATGTATATATTATTTAGTCAGTTCAAAAACGTCCACATAAAAATGATTTATAGTTTCAATGCACAATTTTATAATGATGTGGAAGTAAAACTTTAAGCCCCTAAACTTGACAGAGAAGCTGAGGTATTTTTCAATCATCCAATGCATTATTGACTGGTGTATGCAAAACATGTATCATGCATGATACAATTGCCTTTACCTGGTCTCTTTTGTTGATGAGACAGTTCTGAAGAGGGTCGTTGTCATGGTAATGTGCAAACAACACAAGACCTGCATACACCAAAAGTGATGTAAACACAATGCTTGCAGGTAACTGAAAATACAAAGCCCTGAAAACAACATTAAAATATTTGTTTTGTATTGAGCCCATTTTTGTTTAGTAATAGTTAGCTCTACATCTTTTGTACAAATGTTTGAACTTTTTTATTGTAGTTGTTTAGTCTATATTTTTGGGTTGTTTAGCTTATTCTAACATTTGAGCTTTTTATAGTATTTAATTCATTATGAGTAACATTTCAGCCTTTCTTTGTGTCTTTTCATTCAAGTTTAGTTTATACTAACGTTTGAGCCTTTTTTCTGGTTTCCATACTAAGGTATCTCTGTATCATGGCTTGATTTGAACCATATAGTGTCATTGATGTAACAAATCCACCAATCACCAATGTCCAGAATGTATGTCTCTCAAAAGGACTTGGGTCAAAACTGCAATCAACACTCAAAACTATTATTTGTTAACAAATCAACAAAAAAAAAAGAGTTTTTGCATAAAATGGGCTTAATTGTTTCAATATAATTTGGATTGAATACATATGATACGTAAACTTTTATGTATCTACTAACCCCAAAACAAATTGATTTTACACATTTTGGAATGTTCTAAAGTAAACTAATATTCAAATATTTCATGGGCATTTCCCTGTTCTTGCATTAATAAATTAATTTTCATCTGAAAGTCATTCTATGGAATGCCGCTTGCTAATTGCCACTTGTTAATAGCCACTTCCTTATTGCTGATTACAGGTTTGGACATGCCACTTGCTAATTGCCACATGGTAATTGCCACTTGCTTATTGCTAATTGCAGGTTTGGACATGACACCTGCTAATTGCCACTTGCTTATTCCTAATTTCTAGTTGGGACATGCCAATTGCCACTTGCTACTTGCTTATTGCTAATTGCTAGATGGGACAATCAAAACAAATTGCCATTTGCCACTTGCTTATTGCCTTTTTCTTATAGCTAATTGCTAGTTGCCAATTGATTATTGGTATGACTACAGATCATGGCTAAGAAACAAAGAACATTAGCTATTATTATTTTATTGAAGTAAAATATTAAGATTTTGATGGTAAAATGGGACATGCCAACCAAAAATATATTATGTTCAATCACATTAAAGTTTTTACTTTATACTATTTCAAAATGTGTGATCTGATTCATGTTCTTGAACATTGAACATGAGTTACTATTATAAGTAAACAAGACATCTATAATGGTGTATAGATTATAAATTTATACAAGTTTATTACGAATTATTAATGAAGTTTCATACTAAAAATATATTTTATATAAATAATCTTGCAGATGAAGTCTAAAATGTCTTTCAGATGTTAAAAAGTGGCAAAAAGCAAGTGGCAATTAGCAAGTGGCAGGTAGCATGTGGCATGTCCAAACCCGCAATGAGCAAGTGTCAAGTAGCAAGTGGCATGTTCAAACCTGCAATAAGCAAGTGGCAAGTAGTAATTAGTAAGTGGCATGTCCCAACCAGCAATTAGCAATAAGCAAGTGGCAATTAGCAATAAGCAAGTGGCAATAAGAAAGTGACAATTAGCAAGTAGCAATTAGCAAGTGGCATGTCCCAACCCGCATTCCATATCATTCCGTTGTGACTGCGAAAACAAAGTTTAATCAAAGCACTGAAAGAACTAACATCGCTTGAGAATGTTAAACATTTAGCACCGAGAGCTACTTATACGTCTGGCAATTCAAATACACTTATGATTTGGTAGTCAAGGAAATTCTGTTCTACCTGAATAAAATCTTTAACATTTACATTCACATCGAATCGAGATATATAGCTATACATGATTAAGTCATAAGGTAGAATAATGCGACCACTCTGTAATTCAATTTGTCCTTTTGATTTTAAAATAACTTTTAGTCACAGTAAAAGTGTTTCCTGGTATCGACCAAAACCCCATTTTGCCACGAATAGTATACTTGATAATGTACATGTCATAAGTTTTTATGAAATTTGAACTGAAACGGAGGCTTTAATAACTGTATTAAAAACTTAATTACTTATCAGCTTGAAGTTTGCTGCCATTTTTTGCCAATTCCCAGACAACATCAAAGCCACCCACTTCAGTCGTACCTTTCCAGACAACAGCAACAACACCCGCAAACACAATAACCATCTGAAAGGCATCTGTCCACATAACTGCCTTTAAGCCACCCTGAATTGATACAAGTTAGATCGAATTGTATGAAACAAATACTTCATTTCCGAATCATAAATTATATTATTGTATCGTTATTTGGATCATATCTGCAATGTATTTGTATCGCATTTGTAGTGTAGCTTTCATATAGTTTGTCTGTGTCTATATAGTTACATCTGTATTTCATTAATATATTCTAATTACATTTCAATGCTGTCTACTTTGTAACAACCAACATCGAACATTATCAGGGAAGGGAAATTAAACTTTTCTGGAGGCTTCTATGGTACTTCCATCATATAATAGGCAGACAGTTAGCCTAACCATATGTCCTAGCCGACCATTACAAAACTCTGCCTCCATAAGAAAACTGTCAATTTTCTCACATTAAATTCTAAGATTTTTTTATTAAAACGGTCCCAGATCGTTAGCAGAACTCACACTGATGACCCTCAACCAGTGAAAGATATGGTAATTTTATGCAAATGACAATAACCACACGTTTTTTCCCAAATTAATTTTAACTCTTCGGTTAGGCGCTTTTTCATGTTACAAGAATAGAGTCTTAAACTACTATTTTTCAAGATAAGTTGATTTTCAGAATAAAATTATACTTACAATGGCAGTGTAGAATGTACAAATGGCTCCTATCAGCAGTATTGAAATAAGAATATCTATACCCATAACTGCAAAATAGAACCCAAAATATATTTGAACATTTATACATATTAATATTATTCATGAAAAAAGACTTTATTTCGTTTTCGCAATGTATGACTGTTTCTTCTTAAATACAATGCTGAACAAGTTTATCATTATTTATAGAGGATAACTGTTGGTTTTGGTGTAATATCACTTTATAGTTTCACCAAGTGGGCACCAAATATTTTCAATATACTACTGAAAATTACTTGATTTAATCAACTAGTGTTTGCAATAGGAATAAACAAACACCAATGCACTGTATCTAGCAAAACAATGTTGTAAGTAAGAGACATTAAATATTTATAAATTTGACTGTATATATGATAGAAGATACTTTTTATAATTATATTTGAAAGCATTCACGAATCGTGTCAGGAATAGAGTTCCACACCCGCATGCTAGATGGTGTTCTGACTGGTTTACATAATATTACCTTCGCTACCCGCTTCTGTAGATTTGTTATTTTTTAGATGTGCGGTTGCTTATTTTTACCCAAAATAATGCTGCAGTAGTCAAACGTTGACGAAATATATAAATTGTAAAAAATAGATTTCATAGTGTCATCTAAATAAAAGAGAATGCATTTTAAAAAGAAAATTTTAGAATTAAGCCTTTTGCAAACTGTTTCTACGTGCAAGTCCCACTTGAGATTTTTATCGATATATATACCGAGAAATTTTTGACTGCATACATTATTGATGTGCACATTATTTATACGTAGATTTAGGTCATGTGAATGTTTCGTTTTATAGGGTGTTCCTATAAGCATACAGGTTGTTTTAAGAGGATGTATCGCCATATTATTTACATTACACCACTGAGTAATATTGTTTAGGACATGTTGACGCTTTCTTCCTATTTACCCCCAGTGTAAAGAGTTGAGTCATCAGCATATAAGTCGATTGTGGACATTTTTTATTTCTAAATTTATGTCATTCATATAGATTATGAACATTATCGGCCCTAAAATGGAACCCTGGGGAACAGCACACCTTATTGATTTCTTAGAAGATTTGATATTTCCGGCTTTGACTTTTTGTTCTCTATTATCTAAGTATGATTTAAAGATATTAAGTGTACCTTCAGAAAAATTATATTTGGTGGTCTACAAGATCAAACGCTTCCTAAGATCTAGAAATATTGCGTTAATAAGATTGTCTTTGTCAATTTCTTTATACCAGTCATCAAGAAGGCGAATAAAGGCCGTTTGACATGAATAATGTTGACGAAAGCCTAATTGAAACATATATGTAATATATTTGTCTCAGTTAACTCATCCATCAGTTGATTTGCAAGATGTCTCTCGTAAATCTTCGCGATAGCTGGTAAAGTAGTTATTAGGGTCACGTTTATCATTATTCTTATATATAGGCATACCAAATGATTCTTTTAATGCATCAGGAAATATTCCAAATCTAAGACTGTTGTTTAATATTGCTGTAATAGGCAAAACAACATGACCACCACAATATTTCAATATTTGAGGACCTACACCGTCAAGTCCCGTCGCTTTAGAATAATCTAACTTTTCTATGAGAGTTTTAATCTCAAAAGGAGGGATAGGTTGGGCATCAAAACTTATGTTATAGTTGGCTTTCTAAGTATACTTTTAAATCATTGAAATTATTTTGCTTGATAATGTTACATACATTTATGAAGTGATTATTAAACGAATCTACGATATTTAGTTCACCTTGTATTTCTTTGTCATTAATTATTAGTATTTATTACTGACTTTGGAAGAGTTATTTGTTCATTATAAGTTTTGCCTATTACTTCATGCAAATCATTCCACAAAAGCAATTTTTTATTTTCTTGTACAGCCTGATTACAGTGATCCCTTTTAGCATTTCTTATTAGATTTTTCACCTTATTTCGCATGACTTTGTACTGATTGAAATATTTATTTTTGTTTATTTTGTCTCTCACTTAAATTGCGGTAAATTTTGACACTTGGGGCATGATTTGAACACAATTTGAAGAGATCCGCTAATCACGGTTACACACAAAATATCTAGGACAATCATCCATCCTGAAACAGACAGACTGACGGGCAGACAAAGAGTCTGACTAATTTCAGGGTCCGTAATATACGGACCCTGCTACTTTATAGAAAGCAACATGATTATAATTGCTTTAGGAATTTTGATCTAAAAGCAATTTTGGCAGACAGAAACATGTAGTGATGTTTTTGGAAAAAAACAAATTACAAGGAAAATATGTATACATAATTACAAATAAAAAAGAGTGCCGGTTAACGGGAAGATTGTTGCTGTTTGTTTGTAATTGTGCTTATTAGGTCCACCATCCTCTAAAGAGGCTATAATCGGTACGACCCGTGGGAAGATTGGTAAACCGCTAGTGACGTCATAAATATGACAGTACACGTCAGTATACGGTAGAACCCTTACCTTGATTGAGAGCTATTGCTGGTGCATACAGTACTACACCCATGTACAGTGTCTGCAAAAACAACAACAACGAGCATAGGTTAGAACGCTGGAGGGACCTATTTTTTATAGAACATAATTTTAACTATTTATGCTTTTTGAATATATGATACAGTTCAGATAGTCAGGGATTGGATAAATGTATTTCAGAAATCGCATTAAAAAGCAAGTGGCTCAGTGTAAAGCTAACAAGCATACAGATTTTACCATTATAATAGGTAACCTTCATGATCTTAATAAGTTGAGCACTTCTCGTATTCTCGGGGATTTTATATTTAGCTGCTGATGCCAATCGTGATGTGGATGCAGATTTATAAAATTGTGTTCGCTTATCATCTACCTTTTGCAGATGTATTAGTGTTATTGGCATTATGTAGCTGTAGGTTTTGTTTCTATTTTGTGTATGTATTCATTGAAATTGCAATTGTAAACTGATCTAACAAATTTCGGTTTTTATTTAATTTTGCTGTATTTTACTACTGAAAATTTAGAGTGAAGCTAAATAACATTGAATGTTACAAACATTGATTCAACTCGTTTATGTTATGCCACGAGAATATGAGAAACCCTGAGAATGTTGGTTGTTTGTTTCCTCATATAATACACGGACTCATTCGACATTTTTTTCTTATCCATCATCCCAATTTCAATCTCTATTATCTAGCTTAATTAAACTAACAGGTCATGGCCAGTTGACATCATGTTGACATATAGGACATCGAGATTAGACATTTACCTAAACCTTTTATTTGACAGTGCCAGATACTGTTTATAGCGATACTCGGTAAAAGCAATGAAGTCATTATTCTCATAACAGCTTGCCAATGCCTGAGTATTTAATTACAATGTAGATTCATTTTCCATGTTATAAAGCCCTATAAGCATATCGGGGAAAGTTCCAAAACAATATATTTAGGGACTGCCCCTTTTGATCTTACACAATAAAACTTTGCAGGCTATTCGACTATAAATGCTGAATGTATTCCGGTTGTACTAGTATCATTAATCTAGTATTGATGGAAGGTATGAACAACTCTGCTATGCAAAAGGCAGCTACTGAATTACATATTACATCATTTGTTTTGAATAAACATACCATCTGTAACTGGAACACAGCGCTTCCCACAGTTCGAACAGATCTTGAAAATCTCTTCTCCAAATACTGAAGAAAAAAATGGAAATTGAAAAAAAGAACAGGACAAGGTCCATGTCCATGCAAGGTGTCAGAAAGAAATATGCCATTTAAGAAAACATAGAAAAGAGCTTCTAAACTTACGCTTGGTTGTGCAAGAAGAAATGATCATAAATGATGGCGAAGTTTTACTGAAAGTACTTGTAGACAAGAGTACGAACTGGTCAGAGCGATCTGGGTGCTTTTACTTGGTATGTGCAAAGTCCTAGTTACAAAGTACATTAGCCTAATTCAGTTGGCTTGACACGTTTATGGGTCTGATCAATTTTTTCTAGATGTCAAAGAAAAAGCCCATTTAAAAACTATCTCGCTGGCTCCATCGTCGAATCAATAAATAGTACATATAACATATCCATAGTTATCCCAAATTGCACAGATTGGCCCTCGTAGGATAAAATAAGAATCACTGCTGTGCTAATGATGTACTCAAATAACACTTTTGTCGGAGTGAATTCAATAAAAGTATAACAAAAAAGTATATAATTCTTACTCATAATCACATTTGTAGCAACAAGTAAAGCTACAGAAGCTACAAGAATGCATGATTCAGTGTCCAGACTTTAAAACTTCTTGGAAACCTAATGGGACATGATTCCAGTAATAATTCTTAGATTTTGGCCAAAATCAAACTTGACCAGTATCTTATGATCATTAACCTACATGTAACATCTGAACAAAATCCATGCAACCTTTCAAAAGTTATTAATGGGAAACAACCATTTTGTTGAACATTTAAGTCGAAAAAGGTTCATAACTCAAGACTGTAATAACAATGTTATACGTATGTTATAACCGGAATCGATCTTGATATTTTATTATCATAAACCTACATGTAAAACCTGAATTAAATCCATGAAAACTTTCGAAAGTCACTGATCGGGAACACACTTTTGCACGCACATACGCACACACAGACGGACGAATAGGGGTAACACTTTATGACCTTCCTGTACTATTCTTCGAATGGCGGGGCATAAAAAAAGGTAAATTCTGATAAGGAGGCAGGTTTTTACCAAGCTTTACAAGCGAGAGGCTGTGTGAGGAACCAAACGACTATATCAATATCATGAACGCAAGGGCAGAAACTGATTTTGTCAGCAGTATATATGATTTTAGTGTATGATACAATTCTTAAAGGTAATAATACCTCATAGGCGCTCGTCAGTTCCAGATCATGGAACACAGGGAGAAAGGCGTGCGCGGCGACAGGAAATGTTATAATGTTGCTGAAGGAAATCAACCAGTACATTGTTCCATTATAGAATATCTCCGTTGGTACACCAAGAACAAGTATAGCGGATAGGAAACTCGCCATTAGAGATAAAGTGACCGGAAGTAGCGACATACGTCTGCCGCCAAGCAGGAAGTTGGTGGTATTCTGGTTGCGTTTGTCTTTGATTGCATAGAATATTCCTATTGATGCGGATATAACCAACAACAAAATGAAAATTAAGTAATCCAACCAATGAAATGTATTTAGTGTTGCCATCTTCACAATTGCTTTATGTACACTTATCCAGTTAATGCTTCTGAAATATTTTCTCTACAATGCTGCAACAGTTTTTCGTTACATGCTACATTTTAAAAGCCACCTAATTAAGCTGTCCGCAATGAACATTTTCAGTAAGTATCAAAGTAAGATCAGATATTTCTATAGCACAGTACAAGTTAGAAACTGTGGAATTCCTCCATCCAACCTATAAACTTATCCGTATAGTGTCCAAGTCCACATTCTATTCACTTAAACAGAACTAGAATTGTTACCATCATTATTAAAATATCACAAACAAGCTCTGACTACCTTTGAACCAAAACATTGTTAATTTGTATATGAGAAAAATAAAATTCTATCTTCAAGTAACTCTTGAATATAAGTAAAGTATAATTCATAATTATCATCTATATATGTTGACCTATGACATTGTCGATTGAAATATCTTATCTGTTAAAGTAGCGAAAATCAGGTATTACAGTAAACTCCGTATATAACGACCCCAGATATAACGAAATTCTGGATATTACGAACATATTATACCTGCCCTATTTATTTCTTTTTTCTTTTTTTTTGTATGAAAATGTCACATTTGTGTGTATATAGGCCCGCTCATGTTTTACCGAGTTCTGAGTATTCTTTGTTTATATTGTTTTGTTCGTATCGGCGGAAATTTCCGGTACGTTTCGTGCTTTCCGTGGTGTAGTCTTTTACCCCCAACAATTAAAATTTTCCAAA
>JAUMHA010305471.1:0-14617 GCA_032359765.1 Saxidomus gigantea | reverse complement strand
GAAAATTGCTTTTATAAAACTGTCACCAAAAATACACTATGTGCAGTAAGATGAGCATAATGTCACTTTAAGACAAACAACTTTTTTCTTTTTAAAGCCAAAAGTAAATTAAAATTTCAGGCCTCATGATTTTTATTGAGACACGTTTAACTTTTCTTTTTAGGGCCGTATGAAAAAATACACACACTATTTTTTTTTAAACTCGATTTGTCATTACCAGTTGATGACCTCTATTCATTTTCAATTATTAGGTCATATGCGAATTTCTCAGTGACTTTTACTTTAAAAACTGCTCCTTGCATAGTTCGAGCAACCTTTGTATATTCCGAAGTTTTGTTTCACGCTCAGAAAAAAGCAAGTACTTTTACCACAACAGAAATCGTTTGTAATATTTACTGCCTACAGATATTGATGCTTCTGATATATTGCTATCCTTTGTTTTAAAGAACTCTAGGCTACTGAGACATAATGGTGAGATGAAAGGCTCTTTCTCCAGTCCAAGAGGTGAAATGGA
Organism: Saxidomus gigantea; assembly: GCA_032359765.1. Taxonomy (NCBI): domain Eukaryota; kingdom Metazoa; phylum Mollusca; class Bivalvia; order Venerida; family Veneridae; genus Saxidomus; species Saxidomus gigantea. The sequence continues at coordinate 14,103 of JAUMHA010305471.1, read as the reverse complement.
ATATGGGCCTGGTGGAAATGGAGAAGACAACATGTGTGGCTGCGGTATCGTGGCGAGCTGTGCAGGTTTGAACTGTAGTTGATCTAATACTGTTTCGGGCTTTATCGTATGTTTGACGGGACTGTTGAACCGTCCAAATATGGAGAAAATACAGGACTTTTTGTACGCACGTGCGTCCAATATATTGTACGATCACGTGTTGAAAATAAACGTTCATGAATGGATATATAAAAAAGATATAGAATTAATTAAGTTAACATATGAAAAACAGAATTATTGCCTTATTTAAAAAAATGTTTGCATAGTTATTTCAGATTTGAGATGGTCATTGACGATACCATCTGTATACTTTTAGACTTTTTTAGTACTCCTAAAGTGAAATGTTAAAGGGAATGGCAAGTCAGAAAATATTTTGACTTTAAATTGAAGAACTTTTTAAGAAGAACACACTCACTAAAGAATTTCTAAAAACGGAGTATTAAATGTGAAGCGATGAAGATTGAAATTTCCAAAATGGAAGATCATGGAGGCGGCCATTTTGAATTTGTGATGTCATAATGCTCTTATTTAAATTAAAATTCACGCAGATTAAACTGCTAAGTTTAAGCACCATTTCAAAACAGTATTGAATATTGAGGCCTACATAACGTAGTCAATGTTATCAATTTCAGACGAAAAATTACTATGAGAAAATAAGTATGAAGTTTTGGAAAATGAGCATGTCTAATAGGGTGTCAAATTTGCATTTATTTAATTATAGATTTTTAATAACTCTTCTAATTTTAGCCGATAAACCTCGTGTTTGTTTTAACAAACCTAAGTTATATTCTGATTTGTGTTCACCTACAAATTAATTGCTTATTTATCTTCATTTGAAGAGGGCCAAGGATGCAACTGTGCCGTTGCAGATGGTGTGACAAGAAAAGACTTTGGAATTATTACTGATATGGACGACCTCCCGGTCATAACTATCACGCTAAATGAGATTAATGAAACAAGCAAAGGGAGATATCGCTTAGGAGCACTCAGATGTAGCAGGAAAACATGTGGTTAGTTGGGTGTTATTTAAAGTAAAGAGAGCAACCTTCTTTCAGTTAAAAGTTTATAGTTAAAACATATTTTATGTTCATAAAAAAGTACAAATTTACAAGGTTTCTAAAAGGGTTTGGTAACAAGTTCTACCAACATTATACATTGGCCCTTCCCAAACACGGTGTATTTACATACTATTGGTGACATATAAATTAACAGTTTAGCAATAGATTATGTATAATTTGGTATTTTATGAGTCTCAGAGTAAATTAAATGTAATTTTGAAAGAAAAAAAGTTTTTAGTTGTAACAAAAGCATTTTATTAATTATTATAAAATAATATGAAATAGTATGAATATGATTAAATAGAAAACAGATAAAATAGAGAGAGAAAATGAGTTCTTGTCCCTGAGAAAAAAACAACACAATAATTTCATGTAAGTTGTGTGGCACTACGAATGTTGCGACATATTTATATATACAAAATAAATCACATTTATTTGTGCAAAGTTTTATTGAACTGTATTTTGCCGTTAGAGAGATTTTTTGACGTGGTCCATGACAAACAGATAACATATATTATTAGAAAGTGTTTCTCTTCGTTTATCTAATGTTAAGAATACCGTGATATGTGTTGACCCATATTTTCTACTTCCGTTTTTACTGCAGTTAATTCTTCGGTAAACACAAAAGCACTGACAAAAAATGGATGTAAAAATGTATATTACTTTCATTCAGGGATCGAAAAAAATATAAAATATGATAGTATTCAGTATACAATGAAGATAACAATACTCCACCAATACATTACTATATCCAACAGTATCATAATATGCATGATAGTCCATATTGGTATAGTGTACACAATAAAAAAAACAAAGTGCAAATTGTATGAATTAGGCATGAATTTAGCATTTATATTTTTTTCAAAGAAATACTCTTAACGTAGTTGCGGTTTACCGTGCAGATTAAAAAAATCAAGGATACAAATTCAGTGCAACTGAACAATACTCATACGGAAATGGCTTATCATAGGTCTTATACCTTAATGGGGCGTATTGATTTTCTTACACATCATATATAAGGGACTTAAGAGTTGTTTGTTTTCTGACACTAATAGTGCTGAATTAATTTGTTTTTCAAACGTTAAGTAAGAACCAGAAGCAAGTAACATGAAAAGGTTTGTCAAATTTTTATCATACCCCCCTCCCCGAACACAATGTCTAATAATCATATCATCAAATATTACATAAATTTAATAAACTGTGTCAGTTGGGTGTATAAAAAAAGGGGGGGGGTATTCATCACCTTCAGTGATAGTTCTAGTTCTGTTTGGCACAAGTTATCAACTTTCTAGACTCTAACAATAGAACATTTATAGAAATAAGGACCTTAATGGGATTGGGTACGTTTCTTAAATATTTTATACAGAAACTTTTTGTCTGAAACTAGTTGTTCTGATTTAATTCAAATAACAACAGTTTTTCTTCACTTGGCGGGGGGATATAGATTCATTGAATTTGTATCGTCAGTATTTAATGTCGGATGACCGTAAAAGAAACGGTAAAAGTAACGCTTTGTTATCCATAACCGGTGAAGAATGAATGCAAACTTGCGATTCAGCAAAATATTTATATTTTATTGACAATAGCGCATGATAAGCCTTGTGATAATATTAGATACTGAATACTAGCTGGTTCTTTTATCAGGAATTCTAGCGACATGCCAGAACTACGCAGAGAAGGGATACACGGACAGTTACGCCTACATGATTGATCCTGACGGGACGGCAACCGGTAAGTCAAACTTTGTATTTGACTTTTGAATAAATGAGAGCAGTTGTTCATTGATACACAGTCTTGTTATGCTCTAGCTCAGCGCACATAAGCTATTACTTTCATTTAACATGCATAATGAGCGTTGTTGCAAAAAAGGCTAAACGAATCGTCATTTCGTTTATAATAAATGTATGCAACATTAACTAGAAGAAAAAAAACAGTTTTATTGACAGAGGATGTATCAGAAGCCATCGTTATATTGTATGAACTATTTTCAATCAGGTGTACAAGTATTATTAGGATTAGCTAATGTGATTACTCGTCATCCGGGTTCCGTCCTTTGTTGTACTCAACATCTCCACAAAGCTATCTGACGGGTTATCCTATAAATTTTCATTAAATCGTTCTCAACCAAAGACATTAATTCAATGCAGAACCCTTAGAATATTTTATTGCTCATATCCAAAACGTAAGACCTAGTACATTGATAGTTCGGTATGTGTGCAAATCATGCCTTTATACCACATGCTCTGTGGTTATATTTTTGAATACGTTAATAATAGAAGAAACATAAAAAATCTTATCCTCTGGATCCATTGCTTGCATTTTAAAATTATGTAACGGAAATGTTAAAGTGGAATTATGCACATTTTTTTCAAGTAAAGATCCAGTTGAAATGGGTGTGTGTAAAAAGGGTAGAGGAATAGTTTTTAACCCAATACACCAAACTCTTCCTGCTACCAGTGCGAAATAAAAACTTTCCAAATATTACTTTTCCTATTTTGACTGAGAGAGTCAATTTAAAAAATAAACTGCATGCAGGAGTTTTTTCGCTTCCACTGTGAAAATCTCCACAAACAATAACAAAACACAAGGGATATCACTGTGAAGAAAGGAACTATCATTTTATTACCCCTTTTTTAATTTAAAAAGAACCAACTTCAAATACTAATGCGGAATTATGATAAGTTTAACACATTTAAATGCACAGCAACCGAAAATTGCTTTTATAAAACTGTCACCTAAAATACACTATGTGCAGTAAGTTGCGCATAAAGTGACTTAAATTAATTAAATTAGCGAACATGTTAATGTTAATAAGCGAAAATGTAAGAAGGTAGTCCGCGCTACCTTTTAACTGATATGAATCATGCTGTGTCCGTCGTCGACATTAATTGTTTGTTTTGTTTCTTGTTTTAAACAACATCATCACCAAAAACCACTCTGCCAAATTAAAGCAAACCTCAGAGGAATTTCCTTGGGTGGTCCTGTATCAAATATATTTAAAGAGTTCCATTCAACACAGAACGTAATGGCAACAAAAAGAAAGATAACCCTCTAAAAATCTTCTTTTCAAAACCGCAAGGTACTCGCTTTAGATATTTGGCATGTAGCTTTGTCTAGTGGCTCTCTTCCAATCTGATTCAAGTCATGACCCCGCCGTATGGATGCCTGAATTTTACATGGGTATAGGAAAATTTTCTTTTCTTAAGCCACATATAGTTGGCATGTATCATTGTCACGTCACCTCTACCAAAATCTTTCGAAATAATAACCCTGCCCGGGGTCACTTGTCAAATAGATTTATAAACTTTTAAAACAAATATTGTCTGAAATCGCATGGCCTTTAGCATATAGCAATATCTGACGGTTATTTTCGAAGATTGTTCACATTAATTTCCGGTGAATCAAAATTGAGCACGCCCATGCAATTACAAGGTGTATTGTGTTCAATAACGCAAGAACAATAATTGGACATAATTTATGGTCCTCAGATGATGGTAATAAGTAGGTGACCTCTATTGATATTAAGGTCACATGGACAAACCCGGAATCACTTGGCCTGCTGACCTACGGACCAACTTTCTTGTCTTTTTAAGCTACGGTAATGAAATTCGAAATACATGTATACAGATAGATTTGCATGCAGATGTCAACTTCGACATTGGCTTACTTTGACCATGCCCTACTGACTTAATTTCTGTTAGTTACATCAAGCTACATCAACGGAATTTGGAGAATGTAAACAATTTGGTATTAAAATTGCAACTTCGGCATTGGTTGACCTTGACCTACTTTCTTGTTTTTGAAGCTTTAGTAATGACATTTGAACTACATGTGTAGTTTTGTATGCAGATTTCAACTTTGACCTTGGCTGACATTGACCTGTTTTTGAAGCTACATCGAACTTCGGATCATGTAAAGTTTTGCATGTAGATTTCAACTTTTTGACATTGACGTTGATATATTGATCTCTTTAGGAAGCTATAGTAACGATATGAACCATATGTACAATTTTCAGCTCAGATTTCAACTTTGCCCTTACCTGACCTTGAACTTGACTGTTGCTCTATTTTTTGTGTCTTAAGCTAGAGATATTCCTTTCCGACTACTGTATAAGTACTAGTTTTGGTGGGGGTTTTATTTTGGCGATATTGGCGGTCACCACTGGTTGCGGCAATTATAAACACCGCCATTATAAAGCACCGCAGTTATAATGCACCGCCAATATAAAAGCAAAGGGAGGCATCTCCTATTCGTTTTCAAAGGGAGTTAATTGCGGTATAATATGCATGTAATAAAATTTTATGTGAAGTTTAGTGAACAATTATACTATATCAAGAGATATACTAGCCTATACACATTTTCAATGTATAGGGTCAATAACAGCGGTTGCTTTATGTTAAATTTTCCCCTTTTTAACCACTAAGCCATAGTGTCCGACATGTCCGGAAAATACAGTGCGATTAAGTGACAGTCAGGTTTTATAAGGGACAACTGAGATACAAATCAATAACTACTAGTATTTCAATGGACTATACTGAGTTCGCTCACTGGTAAGCCAATTACTTACTAGAAATAGCAAAGTTAACTTTTGCCATGGAATTTACTGAACACGAGTGATATGTAATGGTAACATAGTCAATAACACAAACTACTACTCTTTTCTATTCCTTTATTGCATTGTTATCACAAGTTGTAATAAGTTGCTAAGCCGGACATACTGTGGTGCACAGTCTTATGTTTGGGTAATGCAAGAGTAGCTTCGATGGATGAAGTGTCTGATTTGGGCGGTCAGAATTTTAATATCAAAATTTTGTTTTGACGGTTGATGTGGTTTGCGCCAATTTAAGACACCGCCAGTTCAAATCACTTATAAAACGCCAATATTTGGCACCGCAGATTTGAAGCGCCATACAGTATTTATGCAGTTTTGGAACGAAATTCCAAAATTCTTGTGACTGAATTTTGTTATGAACTGTTGACCTACTTTCTTGTTTTAAAGTACAATGATACTTAAGTGAGCGATATACGGCTATCATGGCCCTCTTGTTTGTATAATTGCATAAGAAACAATAAAAGATCTACTCATATGTTAACGTTTATCAGAATTTGAAACAATAAATTATTGTACAAAAAAGGAAGCCTTAAGCATAGATTGGTCAGGTAATTTGATTAAAAAAAGAAACATGGCTGCAAGGGAATATTTTTGTGAAAAGAAAACCAACACTACAGAGAGGCTCTACTGATCTAATCTACTTCCATATTGTATTTATTTCAGATAGCGAACCCCCCTTTCCAGTTTACTGCGATATGAAGAAAAATCCACACTATGGTGTCACACGTGTTTGTCCTACAATCCAACAAAAAGTACTTCCTTGATACGTTAGACATATAAAGTTTTAGACAGAATAGGCAAAGTATACGTTTGTCTACTCGCTTGCTATTAAATGTTTTCGCTTTAATTTCCGTCATACTCTTAAGCGGTCGATACATTTTCATAATAAAGGTATATCTTTATCTCTCATTTGTATATACGTTTATATGTTTAACTGTCTGATATTCAGATTTCAGTGTCAATAAAAGCTAACTTTCAATACGTTATGGCGAATAGCGAGCAACTGATTGCTTTAATCACAAGATCCACTATGTGCGCTCAGGCTGTGAAATATACTTGCAGAAATGCACCATTACATGGTAAGAAGCATACACTTTATTTGTTAGAACGTGCGGTCAAATTACTGTAAAAGACTATCCAGTTAATAAAGACCATCTTGTGGGAAGAAATAATATCAGGAAGAAATCAGTGCATCATAATCGAATCAGTTTTAAATAAAGACCACCTATGAATAAAGACATTGCATGCAGCCCCAGGCAAACGGTCATTGCTCATGGATGGTTTGACTGTATATTCTGGTGACATCACGATCAAGTTAACTCAGTGATTATTTTCATGCAAAGTTGGTATTTTTACAATAATTCTACATTATCCATTTTAAAACTTGACAATAGCGGTTATGAATTCCAGATAAGTACAGTATTAGTTATTCAATGTTGTACGAGTATAAATTACTCATTGCTGTACGAGTATAAATTACTTATTATTGTACGAGTATAAATTACTCATTGTTGTACGAGTATAAAATACTCATTGTTGTACAAGTATAAATTACTCAATGTTGTACGAGTATAAATTACTCATTGTTGTACGAGTATAAATTACTCATTGTTGTACGAGTATAAAATACTCATTGTTGTACAAGTATAAATTACTCAATGGTGTACGAGTATAAATTACTCATTGTTGTACGAGTATAAATTACTCATTGCTGTACGATTATAAATTACTTATTGTTGTACGAGTATAACTTACTCATTGCTGTACAAGTATCAATTACTCATTGCTGTGCGAGTATCAATTACTCATTGTTGAAACGAGTATAAATTACTCATTGTTGTACGAGTATAAATTACTCATTGTTGTACGAGTATAAATTACTCATTGTTGTACGAGTATAAATTACTCGTTGCTGTACAAGTATAAAATACTCATTGCTGTACGAGTATAAATTACTCATTGTTGTACGAGTATAAATTACTCATTGTTGTACGAATATAAATTACTCATTGCTGTACAAGTATAAATTACTCATTGCTGTACGAGTATAAATTACTCATTGTTGTACGAGTATAAATTACTCATTGTTGTACGAGTATAAATTACTCATTGCTGTGCGAGTATCAATTACTCATTGTTGAAACGAGTATAAATTACTCATTGTTGTACGAGTATAAATTACTCATTGTTGTACGACTATAAATTATAGATATTCATCCATAAATACATGTATATCGTGTTTACAGGTGTTTTATTCCGAACAAAAAAATGTCTTACTTTCAACTGCCAGCTGTAAAACCTGGTAGGACAAGGTGAAAACATTGACCAAATACCACATAAAATGACGAAACTACATCCTGTTTGTACTTCTTCCGAAATTGTACCTGTCGCGAATGTGTATTTATGTTTTCTAGTTCATGGCAACTCCAAGTTAGAATGGACAAAACCAAACGGCAGACCAAGGCACAGTCTGAATGGTGATGAAGACACAGTATCAACATGCCTTTGTGGACGAAATAACTCATGTGCCGGTGGTGGTGTTTGTAACTGTGATATTGGAGATAACATAGAGAGGTATAAAATAACATGCTAGGTCAAATGTAGCAGATATAGAACTATTTAATAGGGTGAGACAACTATCTCTTACTATGTCGATTTTTTTAACGTAAATGGTTGGATTCTTCACAAGGATAAAATATTTACTTTAATGACGATGTCATCACATAAGCCTTATAGAAGCAAAGCCTGCAACGCCCTGTGAATCGATGGCAGTGTACAGAGTTACAAGACAAAGCTCGGCGTCGTTGGTACGTTTATCTCTGTTACAGTCAAAAAATAAATATTTATACATCCAGTACATTTGTACAATTATACAATTTGTATATTAATAAGACTACGTTAAATGTAACTTGTCAATACTTTATGTGCTAGAATATAGGCCTACTAAAAGTTTCATGCTTAAGGCGACACTATATTAATAAGTTGTTCATCGAACAGCATTGGAGCGAACATGCCATACAAACCCTAAAAAATGATATTATTTGTTATGTGGCATAAGCTTCGAGCGAAAAATAATAACTTGTGCTTCAGTATGTTTTAAATATTTTGATATTATACTTAAATAGCAGAAAAGAGCCTTTTAGCTTCTAAAACAAAATACAACTTGAATCAGGCGAGTTAAAGTAATTAGTTCAAAGAAGTCAATTAGATTTAAGTTTTATTATTTGTTGGGTTAAATGAAAATAGAAGTGAGCGAGTCCGATGACCAACTTATTAAATTGATGTGGTATAATTGTTTGATACATTATTCCATCATTTCAAATGCATAAACTATGTTAACTGCATTTGAAACCCAATTCTGGGTGACACAATTTTATGGAAAATACTTCATGCATATACATTTATTACCCTTCAAAGAAATTACTAGCCATTTAATTGGTCAGTGACCCGAAAATAGGTATTGATGGTGTTCGTGAACAGTACGTCTGTGTATTAGTACGTGTTGATTTGTGACGTCACGTAGTGACATAGAGGTATCATATGGGTATTCGAAGGACTTCGAACGTTCAGCCGTTGAATTAAATAAGTGAAACGAAGAAACGGGTGATAAAATTGTCATTTATTTTTACGTGGTAGACTTGTATGGGGATAAATTACCCGCTCGCTTTGATATGATATCGCACTCGCTTAGCGGATCGGTTAATAATAATCTACGTTGGTACTATATCCCCATGTCAAAAAAACAAAGTTATATACTATTACCCTCTCCTAAAAATTTCGGTCTTCTGGTTGGTCAACGATCAGTAAATAGATATTGATATTAACGTGTGAACCGGTAATATACACTTGACATATCCAGTTATTGTATTCCACGCTAAACGTGGAGAGTGTTCGCGTACAGTAATGTCAATGTGTTAGTAATTTAGAGCGGATTTTTTTCGTTATTTTGTATCGTAACGAGTGACATTTAGGTACCATAAGAGCATTTGAAGGTCTGCTTACGTTTAGCCGTTAAATTAATTAAAAATAATCCGACTCTTTCAAAATTTAATAAAGAGCAGGATAATAAAATTCTTATTAGTTTTTTACTAGGTATAATTTAATTTAAATGTAATAAATAAATAAAATACGGGAATATATTACCCGCCTCGAAATAATGTCACCATCGCCTGATGGCTCAAGTAGGCCAAATATTAATCTAAGCGGGTAATCCACAAAATTCAAATAACATAGAAGATTGATAATGAGTGCAGAACTACATGAAGGTAGTTATGATCCCCCGTACAGAATATCAACTGCCATAACAGCCTTATTCAATCTCTTATTCAGTTTCTTTTTCTTTTTTACAATGTAGTTAAAAATTTACTTAGTTAAACGCTGTTCAATATTTAGCCGTTCGTTACATCATGTTATTTTGGCCTATCTTATTTCTATGTCTTTAGAGAAGACGAATGGATCATGTTCTGGAACAATAATTATCTGAAAGATCTTATCATAGAACAGTTGGAAAGTGGTAGCCAAGCATCTGTTGAACTCGGTTGTTTAGAATGCAAAGGTAGGTTAACAACAAACTGTGCAACAAGATTCAACAGACTTACAGTCATTAAAAGAAAGCAACATCCATATTATTTTGGTGCTTTATAAATTCATTAGTCATTGTTGATCCAACCTTCATCATTCATGGCTTTTGTGAGGTTTCTTATAAGTTACTGGTTCTTATGATTAAGTTCAGTTTTGATTTTATATCATTTTTTAAAATTACGAGTCGAGTGGAATTATGATTTTTGTTTTATTTATAATAATTTATTTAATACCGATTGCAATATATATTAATCGCTCTCGAGACTCACTCCAGATTGAATCAACCTCGAAGAGAGAGTCAATGTCGAATTATGTGTGTCTTGCCTAAGGACACTACCACTACTGAGGCACTGGTATGGATCGAACCGGTGACCCTCCTATCCCGTGACGAACCAGCTACTATTGCACCAAGATGGCTCCACTTTTTCGACTGTGAACAAACTTTAGTCATCGCCTTTTTCTGTTCTTGTAGCGGTATAGTTATCGGACTGTTCAATTCAAGTCTACGTGTTTACTGAAGAACTAATGTTTGCATTTTATTTATACTTTAGAGACAGAACATTTAACTTGGGGTACACTGGTCCTGTAACACTCTCGCTTTTATAATATGTACTAATACTTATGAAAGTGCTTGTTTTATTAACACCACCCATTTCATGACAAGAAAACGGTTGACTAATCCATGATTAGTTTTGAGCTATCACATAAATTGGAACCAGAGGTTGATTAAAGCCAAGAAGACACACACTTGAAACGTTTATCGTTGTTTCGAATTAACTTGTCTGGTCAATTAAAACATATGTATAAAAAAAAGTGTTTTGGTCATGTTTTGAAATATTGATTGAACAGCTTGTGATGTTCTTTACTGTAATTCAATTGCATTCCCATTAACTAAGAAACTTCCTGTTTTTTTATTCGACATTAGCTGATCATATATTCGCTTCTTGGAACAGGCCAAAAGTTGTTGCTTTTTATTGTGAAATGGTACTGTAATAAAATTGAAAATTGTCATATTTCGTCTTCTATGCCATTTTCGAGTTACTTTGAAAAACAGTCAGTCAGTCAATTTAACCTCTACCAATTTCTTTAACATCACGTTACATTACTTTTTCTAGAGCTCTTGCCAAATTGTGCTGGGCTAAGGGACCACAAGACCTGGAAACGTTTATCTTATGACTTCCCTATGGAAGACGGCAAATATGTGATTGATGCAGACCAATATGGCAGTGCTGAACCGTTTACTGTGAAGTGTAAAGTGTCCCTGACCATATTGCCAGCTTCCATTGGTAAGTTCTTTAAATTTCGACAAGGATATATAATTTTATTTGATTGATATTTTTACTCCAGCATTAACCGAGAGGCATGTACATTTGTACATTGTAGTTCGGTTTATAATATCTGTTCTACCGAACAATGCAAAATATACATTATTTATCATAAAAAGTGAGAAGCAACATGGGAAAATATGTGTCTTGCCTAATGACAAAACCATCTTGGCACTGTTTGGGATCGAACGCGGAACCTGAGGCGATCGCGATACCATTGCGCCATTGCTGATAAACAATGTTAACCAGTAGTCAGTAGTTCACAGTATTTTAAAGTATTGTCTGATATTAACGTCGTGATCAGGCACTGTGTTACTAATGGTACAGATTTTCTCAGCAAAGATATATTTTATTAACGCATTTTTCTATTACGTTCAGTTAAGGAAAATGTGCAATTGGCATGCTGCAGGCTGGTTTAAAGTACAAGTTACTAATGTGTAGGGCAACCGTGGTTGGAAGGCATGGAAACACATACATCACGCCTAGTTAAGAGTTAGACTACTACAATATATTTACAATTGAAACAAAATTAGATTTATTTATTATTTAAGACCCATCTACTCCTTCAACTGGAAAACCCGACCACGGCGTGAGTCGTTGCTACTCGGTAAATTATGTTTCTGCAGATAACACGCCTGTTACCAATGAGCAAGTTATGGTAAGTTTAGTTGTTTGGTATGTAGAAGCAATATGCATTAAAGACACAGTTAATATCGTATATGCTTGCTATAATCAAACCAAACAACGCTTTGGAAGAGGCAGTATCCAACAAATACTGCTGCGTCCATATTTTATGTCTCTTTGTAATTTTAGCTTAGTATTATAGGTTTCTCCAATTAGGAGGACGGCTTTTTATGCGTTTCATTGATGAGGGTAGGCTATACACCGCTTTCAGTGGTACCTCGCATTCATCAATTAGTCTTGAATTAATTTTGTTTACGTCATATTCTATAGGGCTATATCCAAAACAATGAAATTCAATGCAAAAAAGAAATCATATAAATGCCGTAATTTCTAGTTACAGACTCATCAATGTGTACAGTTTTAAATGATAAATGTTTCACGCTGTCGGTTAAATATATGACAGATTACGTATTTTATGACTCGGTTTTTCTTGCATACCCCCGGGGACAGTACTGGCGGATACCAGCACGATGATGGAAAATGCCCTAGGGAAAGTACATCGTGAGCTTAATTGACATCATCCGAACTACTTTCGTGTATTCAACTCGTACCTGTAACACTTTATTTCCGAGATACGTTTCATATGGTTATATATGTATAACGTAGTCATATTTTTCATACATGTAAACTATGTGACGCAATAACAGCAAAGTTACGACAATTGATGGTAACGAATAGCCATTTAGTTTTGAAGCGAGAGTTGATAGCGAAAAGAAATGATGCTTTTTATGGTGTCACACCAAAGAGCATCACATTTCTGGAATACATGTATATCGCGATAGAATCTATTCACACCTGCATTCATACGTATTTCAAAACAAACAATGGCGGTAAATGATATCACGTTTTCTGTTGATTAGTGACGTCACTGTGTAAATAAAAACAGTAAATTAACTCAATGTGGATGGTTAAGTTGCATTTATCAACTAAACTGAACGTGTGTCAGGAGAATTTCTGTTTAGTATTTAATTAATATTTCTTTGTTTCACCACGTAAGTTAAGTACAGTTTTGGATGTTGTCAAGCACTATAATTATATTTAGCGCTAGAATGAACAGTGGTTAATTCACGTGTGAACCTACCAAATTTTCTACGCAAAGGGTAGCCATGCAGTGAATTATATTTAATCAACATAAAGTTTTGATTTACCGCAACATAGTATTAAGCGGGTTTTTTTTCGTAGAAACCGCAATGAAACCAAATAAGGTTAGGCAAGAAAAAGGATCTCGCATGTCCTACTGTGGAGGTATGGATTGTCCCGTCCTACGACAAAGCGATGTGAAAGTCGGTACCGAGGTCCCGCTTTCCCTCTGGTCAGAACAACCCAGTCCTTCAAAGCAGGCTATGTAAGATCCTCATAGTATAGCATGAAAAGGGATTCGTTTTGATAAAAACTTAATATGAATTTCGTTTCCATAAGCATTTAAAAAAATAATATTATTGTCATTTTTTCTAAACCATTGGTCTTGTTGTTGTTATGTTTTGAAGAGAAAAATAAAGTCTCTGTTAAACGTTCTTACTTTAAACTTGTTATTTCTATAAAGGCAATGGTTAGATCGAGCACATATTGCGCCCAGGAAATAAGCCAAAGCTGTAAGAACGCACCACTTACCGGCCACAGTAACTTCTCCAACTGCGATGGCGTCCATCAATTAGGTAATATCGAATTTTCTCTTGTTACCACACACGTCGTTTCATCATAGTCATTAACAAGAGCCATGTTATACATGGACACCGAGGGGGGGGGGCGGGGCGAGGGCTGCCAAATGCTCTTTCTATGACCAAGAAGTTTCAGGTTATAGGAA
>JAUMHA010305470.1:0-28086 GCA_032359765.1 Saxidomus gigantea | reverse complement strand
CTCCTCTGAGTACATGTAAGCTAACACAGAATTATGTCCTTCTATTGGAAATAAAGAGGATATAAATTCATTGAACTTAATCAGATAAAAAATATATATAGTCGTACTAGGGCTCGAACCAGCAACTTTAAGTAAAACATACAATGTTATACGCTCAAATATCTCAGTTTTAACCACGCGGCCAGTGTTGCACGGTTCCGTCGTACCAAAACTACTGGTATACATTAAAATTAATTGACCCGACTTATCTGGGCACTGGAGCAGTCTATATTAAAAGTATAAAAACACGTATGACCTTGAAATCGAACTGTAATCTAGAGAATATAACTGCTCCTATAGTATGTATCTAAGTGGCCATATCAATCAGATCATTTGTCATGTTGTCATATCAATTAAATTTCTTAAAAACACTATATTGCAACTGTATGATAATTTAATTTCATATTTCAAAAGCTAATGAATCAAAATGCTGAGTAAGGTACTTACCTTTACATATTTCAGGAAAGCGTTTATACCCGATAGAAAATAAAGCATTCCATCTGTTAATGTAAACATCTTTCACAAATCTGTAGAAATCATCTCTATAATGTTTTAAACTAAATTTGACGTCTTTTAATACCCGATATATACTAACATCTGGCCTTGAAGGGTTTGGAAACATAAGCTCTGCAACTTTCGATGACTCTAAACTGTCTTCAATAAATACAATGCTTTTCGATGCATTTGTTTCAAACCGTATATTTTCTAGAAAAGTTCTAGCCATAGATTTATAACGACATTCGGAGACACGATTCACTGACTGAATTCGCTCTTCTCGTATTTCCAGAAGTCTATGTTCCAAGTTAAATTCATCTAATGGGGTCAGTGTCTTGTAATGAAGAAGACGAACATGACTATCGATGTTGTAGAATTGTTCAGCAAGCTTCACTGCAGCAATAGAACTCTCTGTTTGGTTTGATGTGTCCTCCACAAGAATCAAAGCTTCATTCGCCGAATTTGTACATGCTAAAATTTAGAATGTTCACGTGAATATAACCCGTATGATCATATTTTATACGTCATATCATAATATGACTAGCGATGAATCGATGCAATATTTCATGTAATACTAGTATAGAATAAATAATAATATAAATGGTTTAACAAACGTTTTAGTACTTAGATGATATACATGGATTTCAAAGACGTTCACGATACAATGGTTTACTACTTTAGTTTTGGTTTATTTTAAATCGATCGTAAAACAATTACTTTCAACTTATATTAAATACTCTCGTTGAGATCTAGAAACCTTGTAACTCTTCAAACAGTCTTGCATTTGTTTTTACCATAAGATCTACTCACTGCATTGTAATTCATCATGGCCCTCAGGACAGTCAATTTTCCTGTCACAAACAAATTTTAGTGGAACGCAGTAGCTTCCTGGACACTTTACTGTGTACTCGGGACACGAAAATTTGCCTGAAATGTATAAAATGTTATGTGTAACTACCCAGAGACAAGTCTTAGTTCATTCTCACGATCAAATAAGAGCAATGATGGATAAAAAGAAAAAGCCTACATTCAAATACACCATACTAGTGTTTTAATCAAATTACAAAATAATATAGAATGTTCTGACAATCTTCCTTAAAGAACCAAATACTTCTAATTGGAACGTAGCTTATATGAAATAAAGACATTGCCTTATCTGAAAATAGTTATTCCACTTGTACCTATTTAGTCGTTATTTTAAATTGGCAGTTTACGTTGTTTGTCCAGAATCATTAAATTTAAGTGAATAGGGTCTTATCAACTTATTGATACATTGAAACCTGCATGAAAAACGTATCAGTCTCTTTCCTGACTGCTGTAACAGAGTTTTCCTGTAAAGAATATGGAGAAGATACTGATTTCAAAATGCACACGCATACTGTCACTGTATGCGATGTACATATGCTTGACTTGTCCATGTCAAATATATTGAAATAAGTCGAAATTGGATAATTAATTCATTATTTGTGACGTGGTTAAACGTAAACAAATTTGACTCCAGTGTCAAATATGTTTGAAAACAAGTTTCAGTGTTCTTTTCCTTTTCTGACAGTTGTTCGAAGCCAATTTATTTCTGAACGACCCATGTAAGGAGGACCACTCAATTTCTTAGAATATCGTATCCGATTATCATAGTTTCAATTCAGATGAAAAGTTGTTTTTGAAACTTTTGTTCCTCAGGGCAAACGCTGGTTGAAAGCGATTTTTAAAGATAATTTATTTTAATTCTCTTAAGGAAAGTACATCTTGCATGTAATAGTTTTCGCCTACTTAATTAGGGATGGGTTTCTTTTCCCGTTTTTGTGGGTATATGTTAGTTAAGCCTAGGTTTTCACTTTATATTGCCTTTGCTGTTATCTTTATCCATGTTTCTTTTATGTTTCTTTTTTTTCATTTCTGACCATCCGATTTTCTTTTGGAGAAATGTAACGAAATGTGCCGAATGTAATTAAAATTTGTGCGTTATATGTTCGTAATAAAGTGGACTTGTTGTAAAACATACATGTACATGTATTTAATTTTAAAACCTAGTCTTCAGATGCAAAAAGGTAGACTTTTAAAAAGGTGTTGGCTTTGTTTGGATATTCATTTTAATAATACCCACTTACAAATACAACAAACATCATAAGTATCTATATTTTTGAATGGATACCGGGAAATAAAAGAAAACATACCACAGTTTTGCAGATGACTGCCTGAGCGGCATCCGTTAAGAAAGCCGGAGGGATCTAGGTCATAAATACATAATAGTGACAGTGGTATAATTTCGTCATCTCCTTCACAACCAACCATATCTGTTGTTGCTTTGCTTCTATATTCTGTTTCAAAAGACACCAAAAGCTGATTAAAGGTTACATAAGTTGGTAAAAAGAAACGCAAGTAGGAATTAACAAATACCATGTTACATGAACCTATATTTTAATAGCATTCGTTTTTCAGAGGAAAGTATTTAATTTTTTTTACATAGTCATATTTGACCATTTTCTTTCACGGCCTCGTAGGCAATGTTTTGGTCAAGCCCTGTTTGCTTCTTGTAAACCCCCATGCTGAAAAACTTTTTAACTTGATATTGTTAAAGTTATGAATGTTTTTGGTACAGATGAAGGTCATTTCCGTCGGTACAACAAATGTCTTGGTAAAATAAGAACTCTTGTCAATGTGGTCCTGGGACTTTAAGCAGAGAGAAGATTAATTCTAGTATTCTGTTTGCTGGAGGAGTGGCAAATTGAAAACAATGGTGATTAAAAAAACATTTTTGTGCGAAAACGTAAAAAATATGTTATACTGATATATTTCTTTTTTAACAAATGAATTATACCTTTAATATTTGGATATCCAACTTTTAACTGGGATAGTAAAATACGAGTTTCGTAGTTTTGCACTCTATTCAAACAAATGAATGTACATATTCATATATTTGATTGTAACCTTGGTAACATGTTAGTGTAAGACATTTGATTAAAATCTTTCTTTTAGTCTGATGGGATGGTAACTTTGAACAGAAAAACATCGATTCGTACCATATATACATGTGATTGGTCCTGGTGTGATTTCTACAGGGAGATGCTTTGTTTGTACTTGGTTGTCGAAACGGAAGTTACCACTACTTGTTATATTGTAGTACACACTATTGCTAACTGTTTCACCTATACTGTGTGTTTTACACTGTGATGATGCATTACCACCAATTGTCTCTTCGGTTTCTTGTACCTTTTGCCAAACCCAGTCTCTGAAAATTGATGAAATCTGTGAGCTGTATTAAGTTGACAGGAACTTTCCTTTTCAAGTAAAATAGATATTAAAAATATTTTGTGAAGAGAAAAAAACACGTAAGTGGTGTAACATTTGCCTCATCTAGCTCATTATGTGAGGTGTTTTAATTATCAAAACAAGTTGGCTGCTTAAAAAGTATCCAATGAGTTATGGCACATGAACAAGAGAGCCTTGATGGCCCTTTAAGCTCACTTGAGAACCGAAACGTGTTTAGCATTCAAATCATTTTTGGAGCTTGCTTGCATATTATTTTCTGTTTGAGCAGTGTTGACGGACCTTGTGAGAAAAGTAGATGCAAAGAGAATAATTCATTCCAATTACGTGTAAATGTAGAAAGATAGCGAAATACTAGTATTTTACAATGTCAGTTACTCAAGTCAAAGTCGAATTGAGGTCGGCTATACTTTATTGCCAAGTTCTAAAATAAATGTAGTATAGAAGCTTTGATATAAATAGTTAAGCGCTCGTAGGATAGAAGCTTTGATGATTGACTAGGTGCATAAAAGAAACCCACAAATATACTGGGTTATACCCTCGGGAGCAGAAGCCAATAAAAGAAAGACATTCTTCTGCTTGGCAATGAATTTTGCCATATTCTTACAGTGTTGGCTGCGACTTACCCGGATTTTGTTGTTTTGAACGTATCAACCGTGCATTGACACTCGTGAGTGCTATCGTCATTCAATGCTTTCTCAATCACAGATGCCTCAGTGTGAAATTTACATGTCGTTTGTACCTGTGAAAAAGATTTTGAAAAAGAGCGTATAGTCAAAGACTGCCTTTTATAATAAAATCTATAAAATTTAAACACAATTATAATTGGAAATTATATAAAATCTACCATTTTTAGTCTTTTTCAGTTTATTTCGCTTTACAGTTGAAAATATCGTATCAATAACCTTTATTTGGTGTTATTTCACTACCAATTTTCGCTAAAACCGAACCTAGTGACTTATTGCTGAAATCATCTTATCCTCCTTAGATTGTAATATTTTAAATTAAAAACCCGATAATAGAAAGTGTGTATGTGATATTCCTCTTCTATCTTTTAATTAATCAGAACATGCTGCTGAACTTAATTTACATTGTCACATTAATAATACACTAGGAATATTTAAATATAACTTTCAATAAAAGGGAACATGATAAATCATCATTAAAATAATCTCCTTACCTTCAAGTAACATTTATATCCGTCCCTGTATATTATATTCCGAATGTCTGTTTCTGTCTGTTCTTGAGAAGAATCCATAAACGATGTTGCATATATATGTCCATTATTTTCGGTTATTGCAACGTCTACATTGATATGAACTGCTATTGCAATTATTCCAGAAGTCGTATCAGATGAGAAGTCACAGTAAACTATTATGCCCTCTAAAATGTAAAGACTCATACCAGCATCTTACTGCACATAGAGTATTTTGGTGACAGTTTTATAAAAGCAATTTTCGGTTGCTGTGCATTCAAATGTGTTAGACTAATGATAATGCCGCATTAGTATTTAGAAATAAAAAAATTGGACTAATAAAATAATAATTCCTTTCTCGGCAGTGATCTCCCTTGTGTTATTAGTGTTTATGCCGGTAGAGATTTCGGCAGTGGAAGGGAAGCAACTCCTGCATGCAGTTGTTTATTTCTTAAATTGACTCTCCCAGTCAAATAGGAAAAGTAATATTTGGAAAGTTATTATTTCGTATTGGTAGCAGGAAGAGTTAAAAGCTATTATTTCCTCTACCCTTTGTACACACACCTATATCAGATGGATTTTTACTTGAAAAAAATGTGAATAATTCCACTTTAAGATAAAATCCGTTGATGTTCTATACACAGTAGTAGAGGATTAATTTTCAATTAAATATGATTTACATAACTAATTAGATCTTCTATAATTGTGAAATCAAAAGGCGATAGCCATTGTTCATATATGAAAGTTATATCCAAATAAGTTACTTAGAAGATGTAGGTGCTACGGCTACGATCATGAAAAGAGATATGTGTACAACTTATGATGTAGCAATAGTTAAAGAAATTGCATTTATTTGATGAAATTACAAACCATTCTTCATGCGAAAGAAATAAGATTAAATGACTGATTCAAATGTATATAACATAATACATGTATATAACATAGTACATGGTATTCAATCTCATGAAAATTCAGTGGCGGCAAAACTTAAGATTCAATGAATGATTCAAATGTATATAACATAATACATGGTATTCCATTTCATGAAAATTCAATGGCGGCAAAACGTATGAAGATCAAATTACGTAATGAGTATCTAGTACTGTATAAACATTCTAAAACTGTCGGTCGGCCTAATAAAACAGTCAGCCAAAGTTTGCTTGTGATACTTAACTTTGTGAAATTCAATAAATTCTTAACCCTTTTCTTATAATTTTACAACACACAGAGGACAGTAATTTTTTAAAACAATTAAACTGTGAGTTTAAACTTCTAGACATCACCGATATACAACTTGGTTGATGTATCTGTCTAAATGAAGTTTATAGAGAGAGATATAATGCAGTTATGTCTGTCTGTCTGTCTCTCTGTCTGTCCTTCCGCCTACCCATCAGTCAGTATGTCTGTGTCTGATCTTCTCTGTTTTATTTCATGAACATTCAGTATCTTTTTTACTTTTCTTTTTAACCAGATTGTCAATTTCTAGGCAATACCTATCATATAGTCTCCAGAAGTTTTATATCCACGCTCCCACCATTGATCACAGGATGAAAGGGATTCTGGGAAACAGGAAGTTTCATCGCTTCCATCTTCACAGTCTGGGTATTTATCACACAGGAGTCGCAGCGGGATGCATTTGACATTATCGCAGTGGAATGAATCTTGACATGAATCTGGGAAAATTTCAAAATATCAATAAAGTAAACCTAGTTTCCGAAAAGACATCTTAACAATTAAAATAAATGATAAAACGGATAAAAGATAATCATATGCTTAACTTCCATCTGGAATGAGTCTCGAGAGCGATTAATATAAGATGTAAGAATTTGTTTTGCAATCGAGAATAAATAAATTAGTATAAACTAACTTTCTAAACAATAAATATTTCATTTTTATTTTCATTAAAACTTCAACAAATCCAACCATTGCAACTGATTGAGAATTCATCTCGATCAGAAGCTTCATATGGAAACAGAATTACTTTTTACGTGTCTTTGTGTTAAATCACTGTATTGGTCAATATCATTGTAAACAAATAATGTAGACAGTTATTCTTAAATGACTTTTTGCAAGAGGACAAAGTATACCACATCGCCTTTCATCACTTTCGTCCGTACAATCTGCAATAGCGTTACATCTTTTGTCCATCGAAATACACTGCCTACTGTCACACATATAATGGCCAGTATCACATGGTCTCAACTCTGTAAATTTAAGTGAAATAGAGTATTAAACCAAAACTGCACACATCAGAACAGAAAACTATACCTTAAAGTTTTACTACTGTTTAACATTGCAAAATTACATCATGGGCAAGAAAGAAGAAATACTTTGAAAATTCACCCTGTTTTTACCGACATATATAATTTTATATATGCATGGAATACCTCAATACACTGCATGGATTTTCTTTTTTTAATAACGTAACATAGAAATGATAACCCGACTCACTCCCGTTCATCAACCACCAGGACGGCCCGGCTTGGTAATATACAAGGGGTATTCAAAAAGTTTGGAGACTTACGTGCTAAAAGAGAAATTATTACATGTATGTGTACAAAGTTTTTGTGAAACTGTTTAAGCACAGCATATTCCTATGCACTGACCCTATGTTTGTAAGCATGAAACAAACAGAAACGAAGGAAAGTAGGTCTTACATAAAGACGCGTAGTCCTTTCAATATACCAGGACAGATTCCACAAGAAGTTAAAATAATATGTTCATAGTGATTCCTTTTCCAAAGCAGCTTTTAATAGCTGGGTACATGTATTTAATTTAATATGAGATACTCTAGAATAAAAATTGTGTAGAGTGCCCCGAAACTTCATTGTTTCCTATGAAAAGTGCTCCTGTTGAAGCCATGGTAGCAGAAGAGTCGCGCTATACAGTTTCTCAGAAACAAGTACTGCATCAGCGGGTATTTCATTTGGGCAGAGTTCACGAAATTCTGTGCACCTGGCAGATATGTTACTGAAATGTTTTATAAAGGGTATTAAAAAACATTACGTTAAATTTCGCGCAAGTTTAAGGGTACATGTATTTGTCTTATCCATGACAATGTATCTGCACACAAGAGTAATAGTGTGAAGCAGTCTACGAGGAACTAACCAATCAGACAATTGCAGCATATCCATGCTCGCTGGACATGCGTACCTGTGAATTCTTTCTCTTCCTGTATTGAACAAGTTACTTGATGGGCGTCGCATTGCCCCCTGGCAGTGCTGTGTATAAGTATCTGCAGAGTATACCAAGGGCAGACTACTCTGCAACTTTCAGGTCATCGAATTTTTGGATGCTATAAATCAGCTTAAGTCTTATTGTATAAGGCTATAGTCTCAAAACATTTTGAATACCCATCGTATGTTATCAGTCTTATTATATATTATTCGTACGTGGTATGAAATGCAATTAAAATTGTAAAATGAATTATTTAGAAACAATAATTCATGAAAAATGAATGGGTAATAGTCAGACAGAGAAATGAAGTGTCATCTCCGAATGATACAAATGATATTTTACTGGATGCATGCCCTTACATAATATACAAGGCGTGCTTCGGCCCAGCCGTATTTAGCTCGTTTTTACTGTTTTTATTGTTAACTTTTCAACCGCCAATGAAATGATATGTAGAATGTATAATTATACTTTCTCGACCAGTGAATAACGGTCAATATTCGAGTAAAATATTTGATAAGAAAAACAAGGATTAAGTTTGTATTCCTGATGCACATGTCACGGTACGGACTTAATCACAATACGACCCTGTAGGCGAAGGGCCGTGGGTTCGCGTCCCGGTCAGGGGCACACCTTTTCTCAACATTGGCTCCTTCTTACTGCATACAATTAAACTCAACAGAACTTTTTACTATAAACTCTCATATATTCAAAATTGCACCAACCATCTTTTTGAAAGAGCGTTCTTGTTTCAATTAGTAAGCATTTAATTTTTTTTTTCATTTTTCCATAAATACTTGTAAGCGATGGATACCTCGGAACTCCTCTGCAGCATTTGTATTTTCAGGCGTAAAGTCACATACACTGTCAATGTCTGCACAACTGTTTTGATCACAGGATCCAGTTTCACTGAAATCTTTTGAGGAATAATGAATTAAACAAATCAAATCAAAGCAACCGGAAATAATATAATATCTGTGGTCCTTTTACGTTTATGGTTTTCTTTCAAAATGATTACCCGTATAAACGAACCAATGATAATTTACACAAGATAAAAAATAAAACACATAAAACACAAAATTAAATAAATAAATGATATAAATAACTTTACTTAAAATAGGGTAAAAATTCACGCTTGAATGTTATTTGAAAGTCTTTATATGATTAAGTTATATAAAATTCTGTATCATGGCTGAGTAATGCATAAAGCACAGTTACATTCTTTGAAAACAATTAACACATAAGTTATTCTGTTATTGATAAATACAAAAATATTCCTAACAGTATGGTTTACCCTTCAGTTGACTAGGATAGTCAAAATATCATTTTACTATATTTAATAAGTATCAACCTGTTATACATATTCAAAATATTTAGCTTTATAACTTTGTAACAATTCAATATTTAGGAGTATTAATCAATGATAAAATTGTGTTAACATTGTCATGGTCACTTTCAGCTGTTATAACCACTTTAAAATAATATTGTACAAATAATGGATATGTTTAGTAATAAGAAATGTAAATATGCTAAACTGTGGCCATATAAGTGAACATTCTAATACATTTAGAAGTGGATATATTCATCTATGTAACTAGTTGTATACTACATAAGTACATGTATCAATCAGCTAACAGACATTACAAATATACCTTTGGTATTGCTGGAGCAATTGAGCTCGTCCGAGGCATCGAGACAATCTATGACATCATCGCAAGTGGCTAAAACAGATATCCATTCCTTACTTCCACACAGAAAGTAAGGAGCCTTTTCCAGGCTTCCAAAGGGCTGGTTAATAATTTGGTTTTCCATGGTGTTCGTGAGGTATTGTCCTACAAATATATTAGCTGTATATAGTTTCAATCACGCAGATGTTTCAAAGGTAAGTGCTTACTTTGTTCACTTTTCCGCGTTATTTTGTTGCAATAACGGTTCTGATACGAACCACAGTGTAGATTTATACGACAAACAAATATAGACATCAAATACATGTAAAAGCTTCACAAAATGTCTAGCTCAATATCTTGCGTCATGTCGTTTTCACTTTGCTTTTTAATGAAGGTTTTCACTTTCACACAAATCCCTGACAAAATCCTATTTGATGATGAACACCACTTTATGCATGCTACTGCAAAGTATATGCGTATTTACATAATTATAATGTCAGTCACCTTCTGTATGGGCGGAAAGGCGAAGGTATGCTTCTTTTAATACCTTCCGAATAGCGATGATCTGTATCTTAAAACGACAATATTTGTGTAGAGCATAGTATTCGGACAGATAGTTGTAATCCGACATTCGCTACAGGCGCACGCAGATGCAGTATTAGAAGTCTCCGGCATTCGGCCAGCAAAAATAATATAACTGTTTACATCAGTATAGTTTACCCATAAGACTGAGTTAGCAATTGCTATGCAGTCCTTAAAGTCCTTAAACACTAGCTGGTCCACACTTAAATATGATTTCCTGACAAAATCGCTTTTAAAGCTAAAACAGAAGGAAAACTTCGCATTTCACTTTGTATGGCAGACAGAATGGTTCAGCGGTATTACATTCTTCTTTATTTTATCTATATAAAAAAATCTGAACGTGTCAAGTGTGTGTGTGGTGAAAGTACGATTTACTGATTTGAAATAAACGACGCATTGTAAACTTTGTTACTTTCATTACTTGCCTTTATTACTGCAAAACGCTTCGTCTGAAAAATCGTTGCAATGAAATACTCCGTCACATCGATTCAAGCTGGGGATTGTATTACCATTCTGGCATTCAAACTTATCACTGCTGGTATTACGGATACTCTCGGCGTCTGCATCTTCTAAACTCGGTGCTAGTAATGAGAGTAGTATTTTTTTATACATACAGTGAACTCCTTAACTCCTTGGGACCATTTAAATGTGTTCCTTATATTCGGAGTTTGTTATACCCATATAGCATTTTCTTATAAAATAAAGAAAAAAACTCGTGGAGGAAAATTTGTTCGTTATATCTGGAATTTCGTTATATCCGGAGTCGTTATATACGGAGTTTACTGTAAGTTTATGAAACGCATTTTCTGCTTGAGTTCTGAAACACAGCATTCTGCAGAAACAAATTATATTTACTTTTTCAGTTTTAGGAAAAAAATTGAGAAATAAGTTTTGATTAAGTTCTAATTGACTTGGCTCTTGGTGTCCTACGTACGAAGTTATTGTGTCTTCTATTTAATTATACTTACTCTGTATGAAACACGGTTCCCATAGATTAATTTGGCTGCTTTTTGTATAGCACCATAGTATCCCCGAGGAACCCGGATCTTGGCAGTAATTGTTCGCATTAACCGGAATACTCAACTTTGGAAATCTTGCTCTGAAATCGTCTCTTGCAGATGCCGTAAGTGAATTCCAATGTTGACAGTCGTTTCCAGTGTAGGTACTTTTAACATTGCGGTGACTGTTAGAAAAGCTGTCCTCACAATTGATTACAATTGTTGCTGTAATGATTTTAACACACAGTACATGTACTTTTCTACAAACTCAGTGATTATGAATTGTTTCCTAACCTTCTGATTTAACATTCATTACTATTTGAATATCCTAAAATATTCTATTACATTCACTTTTAACAATCAAATATCATTAATGAAAAATTTTGTATTTGTTTTTTAGTTTCAATTTTTATTTGCCATAAACATTAGGACCCAGCCACAAACGAAAGCAGTAAAAGAGGCGCGTATTACACGCTCTGTTGGTCTTACATCATTATATCACAATAAAATTACAGTAAAGACAAGCCACATTTAATGTTTTGAATCTTTAGGAAGTATAGCAATTTAATGTTTACGTTTCGAAACATATCACTTGCCTGCATTTTTTTCACAGATGTAAGGTACTGGCTCGGAACAACTTTCATCTTTCCATCTTCTATACGTGTCTTCCCACCAATATTGTGCACAGTCTTCATTTCCGTTCCAGTTGTTTGGTTCACCAAATAACCAATCTGTGTAGCCCACCGCATTTCCGGAGTTGTTCCAGACAAATACACCCTCGTTTATAAGATCAGTGGCGCCCATCCAATACGAAGCTTCAATTAAGAAATGGAGGTCGGGACACAGATTTATGTTTTCAATAGCCAAGACGGGATATGCTGACTGATGCTAGCTGATAATGAATTTAACTATGAACAACGCTATATTATTCTAGTATTCATATTTAAAAGAATAGTTACCGACAAGGTACCGTACAAGTTTGGTAGTTATAAGATAAGCCTATAAGAGTCAGGTAAACAAGGGCCCTGATTTATATAAAAATATAGTTTTCTTTTTCTACACGAAAACTAAACTGAAAGAATGTTTAGATACCGTAAGGAACTTCTCAGAATCTGACACTGATCTGCAGTAAGACGTCGTGAGCCGAAAACAGCGCTTTTTCATGTTTTTTTAAAAGCTTTAAATTTTACTCAATGCAAATTTGATTAATAGTAAGAAATCCCTTTTCCTACCTCCTTTTTCTATAATAACTGATTCCATGAACTTGTTTTCTGCAGCATTTTCAACTTCTACTAGATAAGAATCAAGATGTTTACAAGCTTTCTGCAAGGAAAATGTAATATAAATCTTACAGTGATTATTCATTTGGGAGGTTTTAAAAACAACATAGCCTACTATCATTTCATCTACATGATATGTAGATATTACCATATCCAGATTTATGTAATTTGTTGCACGCAAAAATTTCTCTGATAAAAACGATTTAACGACTTATCATTACTTAAATCATTTATAAACTCATTAGTAATATTCTTGTATTAAGACCATCCCTCAGACACTAGAAATGTGGTCTTATTACTCATTATCGAGATCTTTTTAACATTATTATATTACTTATCGACGTTGGCTTTATAAATCCCGCCTTCTGTCTTTAAGACGTTTTATTTCTTCTAAAGTCATTAGTCGCTGAACAAACTAGCTGGATAATTGTTAACCGAACTTAATAGGAAACTGCATTTTGAAAATGGGATCATTTCAAACATTTATTTACAAGCTACAGAAATAAAAACACGTGCCAAACGGGTTCTTCGCAATCATTATGGTCGAAGCAACATATAAAGTTTTTTTAAAAATGTACGCGGCTAAGGATGGAGTCAACATGTTTTTATGCTGCCAATGTTTCAGAGATATTAAGCTAAAGTTTGTTTGACAAAGGCATTATATCTTAAAATTTTAGCTAGTCGGGTCATTTCTGTCTTCTTTCAGGTTTATTTTCCTTGTGTGAAAATATTGTAATTTATTAGCAATTGCTTATAATTGTATTTGTACTTTATAATTTGAATGAAAAAAAACACAGTTAAGACCACCCTCGTTATTAAGACCAAACATTTTGGAACGAAATGGCCCATATCATATTAAAAAGGTCTCGATAAAAAGACCATGTCAATATTAAGATCACTTTATGTCGGTCCGACGGGTGGTCTGATTGCAGGAACTTTACTGTATAAACATTTTAATGGAATACATACGGACGCATCAGTCCAATTCTTTTTGTCGTTATTGTCAGTACTAAAATAGTAACACGAGCCTTCGTTTTGTATCCATCCGCGTGGACAAGTACACACTGAAAGGAACACAAATTATATCCATATATATTTGTTACATGGCTAATTATACCATTTTCTTTATCATTAGCAAATACAAATTTGAACACTCTGGCTCTTATTTTCAACTGCACACTTAAACTATTCTATATTTTTCATAGTTTTCATAACCATTTCTATTTTAAATAGAAAAGCAGACGTAAATGTTTAAGCAACACCACGTTCATATTTCTGGTCGACACAATATTACATCCTTCCCAAATGCTAAATGTATGAACAAAAGCGACAGTGGGCTGAAAATAGTTCAACATGGGGTCTTTTTAAATCATGAAAACATTAAAATCCATAAATAAACGTGCTTACATTCTTCTTCGTCCTCGTCTGTTTCTTCGTTCATTAACGACTCACAGATATAGAATTGTGCAACATCTGTTGAACAGTGTTCGGACTCCCAAGTTTTATTCGAAAAAAGCTCAAAGTTTGTCCGAGCACAATCCTTACGACCTGTGGGATTTCCAGCTCTCCTGATTGTAAGAGAATGGAGGATCATGCATTTGAAATTTAAATAAAAGACAAACATGTATATAAATTACTTCCAAGATACATTACTATTAATGTACATGTATGTTGTCAAGAGCCTTTATACGATGTACCTTTTGAGAAGAAAATCGTTGTTTAGAAAGTCGAAAATAACACGCACTGTAGCATGAGAGATAGAGCTCAGAAAAAGATATATATTCTTTCATTTTTTGTTGCTAATCAAACTGATACATTTTAGATAGGAATTGCTTTATTAATATTTATGACTGAAGCAACATAAAGGTACTCTAGAACTATTCCGATGATTTGCTTTTAAATCAGACAGTTTGAGTATTGACAATTGTACATCCCAAATGAGACTCAAAATAATTATAAATAAGTATAATTCATCGATCATTCTTGAAAAACACTGCCCTCAATTTGTTGCAAAATACGAAATCCCGCATAGTTCTACTTACTTCTTGTAATATGTTGTATTTTGTAAAGTTAATAAAATAGATAATGTTCATACCAAGCTGCATAAGTGATCGGCGAAGTAGTCTCCCACATGAATGCTTTCTTTCCTAGGCTATTTGTATGTCGTCTTAAACCTACAATTTAAAATATTGCTAACGAACAGCTTATGTTTCTTTCGGGTC
The DNA here is from genome assembly GCA_032359765.1 of Saxidomus gigantea. Classification (NCBI taxonomy): domain Eukaryota; kingdom Metazoa; phylum Mollusca; class Bivalvia; order Venerida; family Veneridae; genus Saxidomus; species Saxidomus gigantea. The sequence continues at coordinate 13,167 of JAUMHA010305470.1, read as the reverse complement.
AATTTCAAATATTTTATGTCTGGGTACGGCTCGACAAAGCCAAATAGCTAAATCAGCAAAGCGGATTGCTCCCACGAGACAATTCTTTTGCTAAAACGTATGTTTATCACATTTGTATTTAAAAACATAAACCTGATTTTTTTTATTGAAATAGGAGATAAAAGAGTGTGCATATATATCACCTCGCATAAGCAGTTACTTGCAAGAGATTTTAATCAAATTGCAAACTGGTGTAACTCACCAATATGAGCAACGAAGCTTGAATCGTAGCTAAATCCCTCCTGCTTGACATAGCTATCCCTGTATTTAATGTCCCTTAATAGATAATTGATAAAGTCCATTTCACACTTTGACTGTATTGAAACAAGCCTCTGATCACATTTCAAACAACTCTCAGCTGCCTCATTCCATGTCTTCAGTGATGGAAGAACGCGGTAACATTTCATAAATGCGGTCGAACACACTAAAGGATAAAACAAAGGCTGAAATACGCACTTGTATCCGTATCCAAAATGATGATATACATTGCTCAAAACCTAATACACCAAAAAAGAAAATCAATTATTGGAGAACACAACGTTATTTATAGATGAGCGATTTCTTTTTCAGTTGCTAATTGTAACACACACATTCCAAAGCATATTTTACCTTAGTTAAACGTGTAAACAAATACATTTTAATAATACTTATAAAATTATTTTGAAATTTGAAAGTGCAGTAAATAAAGAAGTCATGAAGTAATTGTAATAGAACTGATGATTTAAATAGTAGATGTTACCTTTTGTTGTTGAATTCTTTAAGTCTTTAAGCATTTCTAGTGAGTAACTTATTGTCGAATACTGTAGACGAAATCCTTCCGTTCGTATAAATGTTAGTGCGGGATCTACGTGCATCCGAAATCTTACTCTTATATCGGATGTCTTTGTGTAAATGACATCTGGCAAACGGTTGGTGTTACAAAAGACTGTCTCTTCATATTTATCAGCAACTGCAAACTTCGAACGATTCCCTCCCGGAACTATTTAATAGTTAGAAAATAATTATCGAGAAGTCTATTTTTTCCGTTGCAAAAGCAAGAAGAAATATGTAATTTTAATAAGTATTTAGTTTGAAAATTAAAGAAAACAAGTTGGACTAAAAGAAAAGATAATGTTCAATCATAAAATATACATGAGAACATCTTTCTTCATTGATTAACTTTAACGGGGCATTCCACACAGCTGAAAAAATGTCTCGTTTACGCACTGTACCCCAATATAGTGATTTTTTTAATAATAAATCGCTATCCACGTGCACCTAAATATTATGAAACAAGTGTTTGTCAAGGTTTAACCGAACTACAACACGTATGATTTCGCCAATTGTACCGATGTTTGCTAACATTTTATTGGAAACTTTGAAGTTGGTGGCAATCCTTTCAGTCATTCAAATAAACCCGTTATCGCGATTATTGAAAGTGCTCCCAGTTTAACGGTGTGAATCTTTAAGTTGATCAGTTTTGTCCCTGAATAACAAGTGATTCGATCCATCTTTGAGATTATAAAAAAAGTCTTTCAAGTGCTATTATTCCACATTTTGTTACGCGACTTTCCTTTAGATAACCTGATTTGACTGCTAGTTTTACTGAAATGTTCTCCAATTTAGGTGAAATTAAGTTCTTTTGTATGAAAAACTATGGCAGTGCATGTTGAAATAGAGTTAAGCACAAACAGCGATATAACATTATATTATTTTTATTAATCACTAGGTATTTACTTTTATGTAATTCCTTGCCCAAGGTGCCATGAAATGTTGTATTTCTATGAATTTTAAAATGGCATGATTATACATTCTAAAGCACTAACGTTGTAACGTCGATTCTGATTGGTTATGTCATTTTTACTAATAACGTACAATGTATATGCAGTCCCATAATCGAATTATCGTATTCTAGTGCATTTTTCGTTAGAATAGGGTCAACAGTTTAGTGATATTGACGTTTTGGACAGTATATACGATTTTTAATCCTCGCAGACAGTTTTTACGGCTATGACTTACACCGCTGCCGTTAAAAATTTGCAACCATTAGAAAACGTATGTTCAGTCGTAAACATCAAAGTAGAAAACAGTTAACCCTATATTTAGGTCATAGTATGTTTTCCTTCATCAGTCTGTCATTTAACATAACCTGCTTTAGTTCTTCTAGTTTACATGATATTATTATCTTTGAATTTTTTGTAGCATATATGTATAAGCAAAGACATTTTTGAAACAGAATAATGGCACGGACCAATAAACTTACGTCAACTACCTATATACGTGTACATACGCGTGCATAGGTCCACGGGTACATATAATACTATAATAACATAGCCTAATGATGAGTTTCCTCATGGTGTATAACAGTATAACATACCATTTACATAATACAAGTAAAATCAAACGATTTCTTTCCTTTACTTCATCGGATAAAAATACATTTTATATTTTTCCACCTGAGCGAAACATTTGGAAAGTCCTTTTCCGAAAGGAAGAAAGATGATTGTTTTTATAAGATTGTCATAATCTTACCATGCGGGCAAACGACGTAGAAATCTAGAATATGTAACTGAACTGTATTGTGTTCACCAGCCTGTATATCCCAGGTTTCCTCTACATTTTCAAACGGAAGGTTTAAAACTGACATGGACGTTAGAATCATTTCCGGCTCCGTACAGAGGTCGTATCTTCCTTCACTCCAATCCATATCGGAATCAACAGAAAGACAAGCTGGGATTTCTTTAAAAAAGAAAACAAATGCAAAATCATTCAGACATGAAAGGCGACAAGTAACCTCCATCATTAAACATATCATACTTCTAATCACTAGTTAATGTTTTACATGATCCATTTGTTACTTTGGTTATCGCTTTGTTAAAATACCATTGAGCAGTATGACTTAAATTTTACAAAAACAGTACCTACTCCAGTGATGACCACACAGAAAACAATAACTACTCCAGACCTGTGATAACCACACAGAAAACAAAACCTTCTCCAGTGATGACCACACAGAAAGCAAAACCGTCTTCTGTGATGACTCCACAGAAAACAATACATTCTCCTGTGATGACTACACAGAAAACAATACCTTTTCCTGTGATAACCGTAAAGAAAACAATACCTTTTCCAGTGATGACTACACAGAAAACAATACCTTTTCCAGTGATGACTGCACAGAAAAAAATACCTTCTCCTGTGATCACCGCACAGAAAACAATACCTTCTGTGATAACCGCAGAGAAAACAATACCTTGCACAGAAAACATTACCTTCTCCTGTGATAACTGTAAAGAAAACAATACATTAGCCTGTGATGACTACACAGAAAACAAACAATACCTTTTCCAGTGATGACCGCACAGAAAAACAATACACATTCTCCTGTGATGACCGCAGAGGAAACAATACCTTTTCCTGTGATAACCGAAAAGAAAACAATACCATTTCCAGTGATGATTGCAAAAAAAACAACAATACATTCTCCTGTGACTGCACAGAAAACAATACCTTCTGTGATAACCGCAGAGAAAACAATACATTCGCCTGTGATGACTATATAGAAAACAAGCAATACCTTTTCCAGTGATGACTACACAGAAAACAATACCTTTTCCTGTGATGTCTGCACTGAAAAAATACCTTCTCATGTGATGACTGCACAGAAAACAATAATTTCTCCTGTGATGACTGCACAGAAGACAATACCTTCTCCTGTGATGACTGCACAGAACACAATACCTTCTCCTGTGATGACTGTACAGAAAACAATACCTTCTCCTGTAATGACTGCACAGAAAACAATACCTTCTCCTGTGATCACCTCACAGAAAACAATACCTTCTCCTGTGATGACCGCACAGGAAACAATACATTCTCTTGTGATGACTGCACAGAAAACAATACCTTCTCCTGTGATCATCGCACAGAAAACAATACCTTCTCCTGTGATAACCGCACAGAAAACAATACCTTCTCCTGTGATGACCGCACGAAATCCTCGGTGTGTAATCTTCTCTTGTGAAAGGCAGGAAAAGAAGGTCAAAAATAATAGGGAATCGCTCGTCTCGATGACAAACACTCTGTTATTATAACGGTGGTCAATTTCTCTACCATTTGTCTCTGTTTGGATTTCTTTACTGATGAGCAATCTATCAGTACATGTCTGTAAAATGTACAAAAAGAAATAGAACACAAATAACTATTACTCAGAAGTGAGACATACATATAAATAGTATATATGGATTCTAAAAACGGTAAATGACAGAAAAAAACGATTTTAACGCACCACCGATGTAACGTCGTTTCTGATTGGTTTTACGTCAATTAAATTTTCGACGGTTAGATATATGTATGTAGTCGCACAAATAAAACGATCAGTTATGATCGCATTTAAGAGCAGTGTGCTTTAGAATTTGATTGAACGTTTAACGGTTTAGGGATTTTGACATTTGCGACAGTAAATTTGAATGGTCACAAACAGTGTAAACGGCTCCGGCAGACGCTCGTGATCATTAAAACCCATATATGCAGTCGCAAATATCACAATTGCAAAACAGTTTACCCTTAATTTAAAGTAAAAGATATACTTAAAGTTTAACTGTGAAATGCTGACTCGTAATGGTCATTTAAGAACCAAAGGTTTTGAGTGCTTCGAATTTATAACTTTCAGTTTCAAAGTCCAAGATCACTTTGAATTTGCATACTAGCGTATAGATTAATGAATATACATCTTTTTTGTATTGTTAATGCTTTTTCTCAAGAAAGTGTTGTCAGGTCTGAAGAGTTTCTTATTTTTTTGCAAAATCGTTCACAAAAATAGTGTGCTATATTTATGGCATGTAGATTCGATTAAAAAGGAACGTTAGGAATTCACAATTATACACAAGCGACCAATTATGCCGGTATGACTGTAAGTACACTAGTGATAGTAACACAACAATTCTAAAAGTGGTCGATTACATGTATGTACTTTATCATATGGAACTTTTGGAATGAAAACGGTAAAATAAATATTTTACAAACCTCGGAATAAAGAAAAACACAATTCAATATTTCTAAGCAGTCTCTGTCTCTTGAGGCCTTGTAATGACATCAATCTTTCATAGCTATTACATTAATCTTTCTTTAATCTTTTATTATTATCTCATTTATCTTTAACTGTTCTATGCTCTTGCATTAGTTAGTTTGATGGATATCGGTCTGGTTTATCATTGCCAATTAATTAGAGATGACATTTGACTAGAATGTATTCATAAAATGTAAACTTTATATGAACATGTCTTCTTTCATTGCATTTTTGTTGTGTTTACTTCATATGGAAAATGTGTTGCAGTATTGTTAAAAGATCGAAATATCATTGCCGACTACACCATGGAAGCCTAAAACATATCATCAATCTTTATTGTATTAAAAGCTCTTTATACATTAGTATTTCTATTTGATTACTATGGGGAGTATGTGCTTTTAGAAGTTAATTATGTTATATATGATTTTTTCCTATATAGTCGGGCAAGCCGGTTACATAAATTTTAAACAGATAAAGAAACATATTTTGTGAATAATGTGACGATGACATGTTGGAACCATTGGTACACATGCACTTTCGTTTGTTTCAGCGTGGTGATCTAAACGAGATATTCATTAACTACTGAAATAATTATCAATCATTACTGTAATAATCAACATTTACCTTAAGTTTATGATTTAAAGATACGTTGGTGAAGGTTAATCTGCCGTAACGCAGAGACGGAAGCTGTATCAACCATTTATACTTCTGTCCAGTTTCAAAAGTAAACGGGTATCCGAGTGATGTTATAACTGTATCTTGCCTGACATACTCCATGTTTGTTGACATTTCTCCTTCAGTGTGCAACAAAGTCGGAAATAATGCAATTGGTTCTAGAAAGGAAATAATAAAAATACATGAATATTATACAAGACAATGTGTTCATTGTTAATAGGTTTTTTTTCGCATAGTAAAATATTCGACTGATAAACCTCAAACTCCCCTTGTCAAGAAGTGAAGTATGAATTACAGGTGTTTTACCTTTTCATAATACGGAGAATTTACTCGCTAAGCTGTAAGTTAAAACTCAAATTGTCTTTCCATTTGAGGGCAATATAATAAATTTACAACAAGGCGTAATCTTACGTTGTTGATCTCATATTGCAAATTTGTTGGAAACATATGTTTCAACTGTATGCTTTAGGCAACTAAATGTAACGCTCAGCAACAACTACTAGAATAAAAGAAATCACACATTATATCAAGGTTAAGTCAAAGTTTAATGTATGAATAGTGTTAAAATGAGTGAGCTCGAACAAGAATAACTGGTATAACTTCTTTGGTCAAATATTGTTTTGTATAAAAAATAAATAAAGTGACTAAAATGATATTTTGCAGCATATGGTCATTTATTTCTTAAATCTAACCAAACAGTCAATATGGAAAAAGTGATGAAATGAAACTAGAGCGGTTCTTTTGGACAAATATCTTGTATGTGTTGCTCTAATGGAAAACAATTCTATTGCTAGCAATTCGGATCGTGATCTGCCAGCAAATCCGAGCAATCTGATCATGATCTGCATTGTTCGCCATTCATTCAGTTATTTTTCAGTGGGTATGCCTTTGACCAATGAATTTTGTTATTGAATTTGAAAGATTGAAAAATCCGCTTCAATGCATACCTTTAACACAAAGTTTTGCAGTCCATTTACCACTCTCTAGGTCACCTATCTGCCACTCAGCAAACCGGGTTGACATGTAATGCTCGCATATGCCTTCATTATATCTCGCTACACTACAGTTGTTGTCCTGGAGACATAACGTTGAGCAGTCATCTATGCTTACGTCGTTTTCAACCACAGATTTCCTTCTCGTCGTTATTGTCGTCTCAGTAGCGAACATTACGGAGGTATTGAAGCAATTCAAAGTAGGAATACCTAATTAAAAAGTAATAATAAAGATTTGCCACAGATTTGACAAAAAAACATATCTAGATGACATCTACGCTAATTAATTCATACAAGTGGAGACGTGCCTTTCAGAAAAAATAGATATAATTGATTAAATGAATAATAACATGCGTTAAAGGTTTCTATCTATTCCATTATTAAAAACAAAAAATGTATTGTTCAGTAATAACTTGAATTTATTAAATTATTTGCTGATGTAAACACTTTGCACATTTGTGCTAAATTTAGTTTTACAATGTTAATTGAATACACAGAAAACAGTTATATCTTTAATGAATCAATTGAAATAAAGTATGATGTAATAAAATTTCAAGAAGACTTATTCTTAGATTATTAAACAAATGGAAATTAGATACTCAGTAAACAGTTCAACATCATAATCAATAAAATTAATCTGAATACAACAATGAATTACAAAATACATGAAGAATTTTTATATCCATCTACGACAATTAATTATAGGATGGAACTCATTTATACCAGATAATTTACAACCCTGTAGCTCAAACTGCAGACACGTGCTGGTGTCTTGAAATTCAAGTTTTACATATCGAGTATCAACCGGGTTTAGCAACACGAAAGTCTGTACATCCGCCATCGTTCTTGAGATATTAATGTTGAAATGCTGAAAGTAATAGTAAATTGAAATGTATGTGTTGAAACTTTTTAGGTCATGATTTCATATAATACAATAAACGTGAGTGAAGTTATCTGGGTATTATGATTATGCCTGAATATCATTTTATGTCAAAGCAATGCATTTTCCCCATCATAACTGGAGAAAGGCTTAACGAAAACATAACTCTAAATTCATCTAAAATATTACATAAATGTTGTAATAATTTGTATCTTGATAATTCTGTATATTGAGAATGTGTTGTCGCGAAAGAATAAAATAAATCATTGTTCCAAAAAGATGTCCACTAACAGATAATAAATAAGACAAAACTAAATATATCACTTGCATTTACCATATCTTTGTACATTGTAAGTTCGTCAATATCTGTACCATAATACAGAGTGAAATACGATCGACCCTCTTTCCCACTCTCTTCCGTTATGTTCTGTGCGTTTTCTTTGTTCCAAATGCTAATTGCTTCAACCATTGTAAGAGCTATTAAATCCACCTAGATTAAGATATACGGAAGGCTTGGTTCTTATCTTGAACAGCGACAAACTGTAAAGTTGAAGACCTCTACATATTGATTATTTTCAGATCTAAAAAAATCGTGCCAAAAACATTTTGTCGAATTTTCTCTTCAAATTTGAATATTTGATATTTCAGCATAGATCTATTTCCGATTGCAAAGCGGATTTCTTTTCTGATGCCTTGTAATTAAATGGTTCTACTTCTGGTTTATTTGTTAACGGCATAAGTGCTAAAACTTACTTATCTGGTGCACTTATGCCATTAACAAATAAACCAGAAGTGGAACCATTTATAATTGATACAACCGTGTGGGTATTCTATCTGCAAAGCAATTAGTTTTTTAGCCTTCCAACGTATGACTGCTTCACTGAACTGACAGATTGACGACCTTCTCATTTGGATCATATAGAGCAAACAAAACCATAAATTTCGCTTTTCCTCAAGTCTACATTGAGAATGAAGTGTATTTATAAATGAAAATATAAAGGAGGAAAAACAGAATAACATCATTGTATCTCTCTTGGTAGAAACACTTTCAAGAGGAAATTTAATCCATTCTTTAGCTTTACAATTGTGCGGTTGTCATTATTGTCTACTTATTATCTGTTGGTTGCAAGGTGTAATCCCTGGTGGAGACGGTAATACAAGTTTCTTCATTAATATACACATGTATATATATATATATATTGTCTTTGGGTATAACACCCTTAAAATGCCAGAAATGGCAATATATAAAATAAATTTAAAAAATGCCTTTATATGGCTTTCAAATTAAGATTTAAAAAATAAAATGAATTTTGCTACGCGTTTCATGCAATTCATCAGTTGTGCCTGACGCATTGCATGAAACGTGAATATTCACTATAATTGTGCATGATGAATTGCATGAAACGTGTATATTCACTATAATTGTGCATGATGAATTGCATGAAACGCGTAGCACAGTACATATATATATTTCAATAAATAGTTCTAATCTGTTATTTTGCATGTCGTAAATTGGTTAATTCTTGAGATGTTGATCATGAAGATTTCGTTATTTGCCTAAATGTACAGCAAACAAACCATTATCCAAGCTTTAGAGTCCGTCACTTCAGCGCACCAACCATCTCGTGATGGCCTGGCACCTGTTACTGGGTATTCAGGAAGCCATGAAGAAGCTGTTAGTTGTAGATCTTGTATATTCCCATCTATCATACCAAGATCTTCATTACATTGCCCACCTTCAGCTAGGTTACAAAATAAATTGTATTCTTGAGGTAGCGTTCAGTCATCGCTAATTGAGTTTGAAAGTTATGTACATTTTATCATGTTTAAAAGTATGTAAACTTTGATAGTTTTGAAGATGTCTTTTAAATGCCTAACGAAATAAAGGAAAGTAAAGATAATGCTCGGCTCTAGAAAGGTCAATCAGTTTATCAGTTTCATAAATTGAGTGCATAATGAGCAAAGCAGTATGTTTTTCTCTTATTTGTAAAGGCCTCTCTTAAGATGTTTATATTTACATAGTTTCCAAATACCATAGAAAAGACATACAATCATAGAATTCAACAAATAATAATATATTAAAGGGCATTGTCTACTGTATACTTAAACTTAAAGTATTGCTTGTAAGATACATGAGTGATAGAAAGTACAAGCAACAATTGTTCATCCTTGTCATGAATTAGAATGTGGGTAATTTGAGGCTGACTTTTACCAGGAAGAAAATCACATTTAATAAAACTAAACAGCAACATAAATATTTGCTCTGAAATATACACATAGACAAAACCAAATTGAGATAAATCTCTATGTTAGACACAATACAATTTTAAACCCATGTATGTAACTGTGAAATCCACTACCGCGGATATGATTTCAAAACTAATGCATCATGATTTATTAATAAAACACTATCGTTGGTGCGGAACCAAGGCCCTCGCGATACCTTTAACACGCTATTCTCTTCATTATCTGTTTAGTATCTTGGTCTTACTGTTTCACTAGATTCTGTTGATTGTAGTCAATCTAAAACTTTTTATTAGATACATTTTTGTATTTGGAATACTCACGCAAATCGAAAAGAAAGAATTTAATTGATTCTTTCGTCTTTATTGTCTGAAATATTTCGCTTGCTTCATTAAACATTAATGTTACGAACCGAGCACGTACATTTCTGCAAAACAAAGAATAAATAACAGCATGAACATTAGAAATAAGACAAGAATATCTTAACTATTCTGTAGCTGATCCCGTCCTTCATCGAATCATTTGAGTTTATAATGCAGATCACACCAGTGTACTTTTAATCATTTGATTGTTTACAAAATGTTTAATAAGTTGTCAATTCTATATGATTGAACGCTTTCGCCATTTGCTGATTTTTGAAATACGTAAATGATATCTTAACATAGTTTAATTTAACATTGTTTAAACTAACGAACAATCAAAATACTCATCACATTTAAAGCTGCTCGCTCTCAGTTACCGTTGAACAAAATATTTTTCAAAACAATTCACATTCTTAGTCATAAGTATAAAACTAAAGGCTTGAATGAAAAAATAAGCAAAAATCTAGGTAGGAATTTGCAGAAATCGATTAAAAAGGTTGGTTTACACGGCACCGCTACACTATATGTTCATATTGAAATTTCAAAAGCGTTTGCAACGCTTTTGAATTTGATAGCGTATTTCTTTAAACTAAGAGATATACGCGACATGAATTTATACTGGAACCTTTTTATATGGCCATATATTCTAAAATACGTTATTTACATACAGTTTGAAGAACTTTTATTTTTTACCAAAATCTGAGAGCGAGCAGCTTTAATTGAACAAGTCATTAAAAACTTGTACATTAATCTTACCGCAGGAACAGTCGTAAAGTGCTTAAATGAAAGTATATTCTTTCGTTGCATGCTGTTGCTTCATGATGCAAAAATCCCCACATTTCATTGCCATATAAACAGGAAATGTACATGCCCCTTTCAAATATATCCTGTAAATATCAATACAAAATAATCTAATATAGGACCGGTGCACATTGACCAGGACGATACATAAAGTTTTATTACGCACATGGTGAAAATGCCACCGAATACAAAAGGTAACAATGCAGATATACAAATTAGAAGTGAAGTGTTAGTAATCCGAATGATGGAAACTGGTTATTTAAATCCACATGTGCAAAACAAGTTTTGACAGATAATAAAGGGATTTGAATGAAATAAAATAACTATCTACTATAACAGTTTATAATAGACATTCTTTTATAATTTCTATACATTGTACATACAAATAGAAGTAGGTAAACCTGTAAATAATTGATATATATTGTGTTGAAATGGGCATTAAAACTAAGAATATTTTAAAGTGCAAAGGACAAAATATTACCAAATAGATATTTAGTATTTACATACTGTTTAACTTCAGCTCTTATTGAATATGGATTGATCAATGAAATATAAGGCTAGCACTAAATTCGCCGTAACCATTACACCCAACCATACGTGTAATACATTGTACTTACCAGTTTTGTTTGATCGTTTCCGTTTTCATTTTCCCCATGTGTTTGTATCTCAACCTCAAACACTGGTAAAGTACGACGCAAGTCAAAACGATACCAGACATGTGCATTGTCTTTTATCAAAAAAAGAAAATAAACGAAAATAGGAATGAACTATATTTTAAAACTTTGAAACAGATCATTTGTTATCAAAGTGAAATAATAGTATTTCTGAGCCAAATAGGTCATCGAATGGCCTTTGTTGAAATCTTTTGCATTCAATGCTTTTTCACAATTATTTTCAGGGACTTCAAAATTTCCTTCTTTCCACGCAAGTTTTGGTAAGAACCATGGAAAGCAAACGCTGGGTGTAATTAAATGTAATTAAATATATAAGACTATGAATCTAAAACAAAAAGAACATGTTAAATTTTCATACCTGAATTAGAGAGTATTCCTCTCGACATCAGAAACTCTGACATTAACTCTACAAATATATATGCTTGCGTTTAAAAACAATTTGGGTAAAAGTTGTACAAATCTTCACCACGCTGAAAGTGTTGTCTAAGTTCGATTTACATTTATTGCTGCCCCGCCGAACAACTGTACACGCAATAGCCTCCACAAGAGCGCATAAACTAACACCTGTCTACACATAAGAAACTTCATACACGTGCGCTAACTTACGTATATTACAGGTTTAATACATGTACGTGATCCACATTGAAGTAGATATTTATGCGTGTGGACACGTAAATTCGTTTTTCATTACAGTTGACAATATACTCAAATGATGTTGAGAATATCTCTCCTGTGCTTTGCAATATTATACTATTTTTTAAAATCAAAGAACGTATCCCAGCAAACACGCGACGTCGGTACAACGTTGGATCAACGTTGGATTTTGGTCACGAAGCCGGTGACCAAAATCCAACGTCTATCCAACGCCAAAACATTTTCAACGGATGTATGCATTTTACTTTTAAAAGCTTTCACCTGACATTTAGTCACTAACGTAATTACTGATCTCAGTTGAACAAAGAAGCTATCCAGCAGTTTGAAAAAGGTAAGATGAAAATTGATTTGATTTCTTTATAGTTTATCTACATTAAGTACAAACGATACCTGTTTGATTGACCACGCATTGTTGACGTAACGATCGAATTGTCCGTACCCCACCCACTACATAGTCGCAATGCGCGGGTATAAGTTTGTCTAAGCATTAATTTTAATTAAGATAATGCTTTATTTCATAAATATTTCATAATCTTTATTAATTATTTATATCTTTTTGATAAGCGCTGTATGTAAACCTTTCGCATGAAATGCGTAGCATAAATTCCAACTTAATCTACACGGGCATATTAAATGTTTACATGACATCATTACTCATTAATGTAGTGGGGAAATTCGACCTGTATTCTCGGCACATCTAAAATAAATTCTATTCGGGAAACGTGATTACTCAGCTTTCATCTTTGATCTTTAAGTATTTTAACTTTTAAAAAGTACAGAATCCAAATGTTTATTCAAA
>JAUMHA010305137.1:0-14619 GCA_032359765.1 Saxidomus gigantea | reverse complement strand
AAATGAAAACTGATTTGCAATTCTCGCAAACTTGTGTTTCAGATTGCAAATTTGTAAATGAACTTGCAATGATACAGGGCTCAAAATGTAGTACATGTACATGTACATTGAACTTTGTTTGAAGAAACTAGTGTCAGTCAGAATTTTATAACTTCAGTTAAATCAGCCGCGCAACCCGAGGGCACAGATGGTACACACATACTAAATGAGTATGCTAACTCTTAAAATAAATTCTTTAAAGTGTTCAGATAGAAATTTACCTGTGCTGATGTTTATTTCAAGCCGGAAACAGGTTTTTAGCATACATGTGTATTTCCAAAAATACTCAGCTTATAAAAACTAAATTAAAATACTATTAAATACATAAACTGCCAGTTAATCTTAGTATGTAGCAAAACTGACAATGTGTACGAACTGCAAGCCTGTCGAAAGCATCTAAACATATGAGCTTTTACTTCATACAGTGTTAAATGTACGCACTTTTGGTGTATCGCTAGCCCGGTCACCAATCCTTTACTAATTAATCAAGTCGAGAATAAACATTGACCAAATACGGATTACTTTAGATCTAAGAAAACAGCGACAACTATTTTAAATTCAAATTACGTTTGGAAACATTTTTTCTACTCGAGAGTACGCTATCGAAGATACGTAACGATACTATTTTTGGTGCCTTTAAGTAAAATTTTGTCGAAAAAAAGCACGAACAAAACAAACACCAAAACAGACAAACACAAAGCATTCTACTTCACATTGCAATTTAACAGCAGTAAATGCGCGCGCAGTACACATGCTTTTTAACGAGGGATTTCATAGGCAAATACACTGTAGATATTACTCCGCTTTGAACTATTTCTTTCAGCGGAGTTGCCTGTGTTTTAGGAACATAGTAACGCCAAAATCCGTTTATAAATTTGTTGTTCTAAGAGTTTGTTCCCTCTGGAACGGCTGGCTTTCGACAACCTTCCCAAAAACATGCATGTCATCAGTTGGTGAAGCAAAAATAAAAATCTTACAATCAAGTTGACAAAGTCCGTGTTTCAGCAAACATACGTATGGTTCACTGAACCTATTTTATAGTCCACGTTTTCTTATTACCCATGTTTTTAAACATGTTTATTTCATCCTGAGTGAAAGGAGTTTTTAAAGTTTTTAAACTGTTGAACTGTTTTGCATGATGCGCTGTTTTGTATGAAGCGCACAATTAAATTTTCAATGGGGACGTAAAGGTGTCATAGTTCCAATACGACAAAATGGTTAAACACAGAATTATGTGTTTGTTCTAGGGGCTTACTCCAGTGTAATAAAAAGGTAAAATAAAATGGGGACGGGCAAAGAAGAAGTTATAACCTTCACTCTAAAATAGCAATATTTTTCCAAATTCTTTGCTCAAAAGTCGTTAATCACGCGTCGGCCATTTTGAATTCAAAACTAGGCTGATAACTCGAACAAAAAACAAGACTAAGACTATGTGATGCATCGGCCTCAAAATCAATCAGATGAATGCTATATTAAAGTTATGTTACTGTTAAATTACTGTTTAAAGTCCGCGTCAACATTTTGTTATACTAGAAAAAGAATATTACCAAAGTTAAAGCCTATAAACAAAATATATGACTTTTTAAAGAGTTCTATTCTTAGTTAGTATACTGCAAATTGGGTATATTTCGCGTGACGAACATTTCGCGATTTGTGAGCAGACAGACCCATTTGCGAATTTGAAAATCGCGAAAGGAGAATTCTCTAATAGTAAGTCTATAGACAGCGATTTGGTGCTTCCAGAATCAGAATGTCATGTGACAGAACTGAATATGAATCGAACGATTCTTGTTTCAGAATAAGCTAAACACTTCAGAAAGGAGATAATTGAAAAGGTCAAAACCGTTTTTAAAGATTACAGCACTAGTGATAAAAAGTATCAATCTAATAATATGAAAATATGCACCCCATTTCGTTTCCACATGCCTACACGTGACTACAGAAATTCTGCTTGAAATCTGGAATTAAAGGAATTAATTCCGATATGTAAATGGCTTAATCGAACGCATCAGAAGTGCTTCTAGGAATCAATTCTCAATTCAGAACTACCAAATCGAATCGTCTTCCGGAATAGAAGGAATTCATTCCGAGAAGCAAAAATACTTAATCGAACGCTTTAGAAGTGCTTCTAGGAATCAATTCCCAATTCAGAACTACCAAATCGCACCCGTCTTATGTGAAATAAATCTTTCGCGAGATTGTTTAATTAACAAAATGGGAAATACGCGAAAATAGCGAAATTTAAATCATCGCGAAATATACCCAATATTACCGTAGTGTAATACAATGAAATTCTTTTTTTTTTATCCTTGTCAAAAATTGAACATTATCCCAATATTTATTTCTATCAATGGTAACTAAGCATTTTTCGTATGTTAACTTCAGTATTCAGTGTGTTTTAGGCGTCTTTCTCGACAAAGTTGTAACATGGGGACCAGTTTAAAACTGCCAACTTTCTAACATAAAGGGACTGGATCAGTAGCAGCTCTCGAATACATGAGCCTCAATCCGTGAGAGGTTACTGTAACAGTGATTTCATGTCAGTGACTCTAATCACTCGACCACGAAGGCGGACCGTGACTCCCCGAATATATGTTTGTTAGAGTTTTATCGTTGTTATGACTAACGCCTCCCAGAAGAGGTTAGTTTTTTTTCGGTTTTCGGGGGATAGTGCAAGATACAGAACGTGTCCCGGTTCAAGGGTCACCCCGCTGGCGGTGAACACTTGGATTACCAGTCCAGCATGTTTACCACTATATAACACTGATCCTGATCCAAGGATATGTATAAAATCTCTTAAATACTGAAAATAAAAAACGTTTTATCTGAAATATGCAAACAATTTACGAGAGAGTGACAATAGCTCCAAAAGTTGCTACAACATAGGTGCGGACATATGATTTACGTAGTAAATGAAAGGAAAGCGATGTTTATCGATGTACTTTATTTCTGATGAAGTCCATTATATCATTATTAAGAGTTTTGTCTCAAAAAAATAATGTTACCGTAACAAACGTTTTCAAAGAATTATAAAATTGAAGTGCATCGAAGAAAGTAAGCTGTCCGAGCTTTTACATATATATGTACAGTTTAATCCACTTATACTTCCTGCAGTACCAATGGGCGAAAAGACTGTTGTTGTTGTAAGAGTTTATCTATTTCAGCGGCTAAACCTAATAACCGTTCTTGGAAATGACTAGTATTATAACTCTATTCTCCGTAAGAAATTGACAACTTTCTCACAACATTTTCGGGGGAAGGGTTCGAACCTATGACCCTCACTTCTGTTGAGTTAATGAAGAAAAATATCAGCCATTAAATTAAGTAGTCGCGTTTTTAAAAACAAGTTGGCTCCTTAATAAGCATCCAATGGGTTATGCCGCATGGGTAGCATGTTAGTTCTGTTAGTTCACCTGAGAACCAAACCATTTTTGGAGCTTGCATGCAGATCAATGTTGAATAGAATGGATCCTTTGGGAATAGTTGATGCTGAGATAATGATTCATTCTTATATGAAATGAAGATTAAAGCCGAAAATACTGTTACAGGACCATTAACCTTCATCCAAACGTACAGATAGACGGACAAACGGACGGACAGAGGGTTTGTCACAATAGCACTTGTGTTACATCTGGAGGTTCGGGCTCTTGCCTGAGGTCATGGTCATTCAGCGCATAGATAAAAGTTCCACATTTGTTGCTATTTCAATCAAATTATCTACATTAAATATTTCTAGCACGTAACTGTATTTAAATATGGAAAAGTCAAATATTCCTATAATGAAACTACCACAGTATAATGCACGGGAAAGAATACCTATCCTATATATGGATGAGGTTTGTTCTCAAAATGCTTAAAAGCAGAATATACATGCGTATAATTTCAACAGTAAGTACAGGGGCATAATATAACCCAATATCACAAAAAATCAAAGGTCACGTGATTCCCCTTAAATAAATGTTTTGCTTTTCTGTTTTAAGTCTCCGTTCTTTGATCCTCGGTTTGATAAACAATCTTCGGTGCCTCTATTTTGAAATGTTTGAACTCCGAGTAAAACGATGCAAAATAAAGCCCCGTCACAACCGCTGCTAACCACTGTGATATCGTGGAAACGAGGTGTTCCGCATATCCCTGGAAATGACATGTAGTAAGCAGAATAAGAACACAGGATATTTGTCGTGTGAATCATACTTGCAGAGTAACATCAGGACGGGGGTCTGCTGCAGTTTGAATTACTTACTGTAAACATATCATAGTTTATATTTATATGGTCAGATGATGGTGCTGCAACCCGGCTGCAGGATTGGTTAAAACCGTAAGATTCAACGATTCCTGACTCAATGTGGTGGAGTCCTGACTCAATCGGGCGGGGTCTTGACTCAATGGGGCGGGTATCTCTCATGCAAATGAGCATACCAATATAATTATCCTCGTAAATGTAAACTGCCCCAATTTCAGCTCTAACACTTAGCATACTCGGTAAGTGTAGAAAGAATTAAAACAACTACATGCACAAAAACTATTATAAAGCGAATAAACATTATCATATAACCATACGGCTGTTCTTTTTAATCTATGAATCTATGTTTCTGAATATAGAAGTAACTAATCAAGTTTAAAAATGTAGCAGTAACTGTAGGAGAACTTATATTAACAAACATTTATGATTGTAATGAGAGGATATCCATACCGGATACGCCGAAGTCCATTCGTAATTCTCTACACCTACTCCGGGACCTTTCGTTGCTGCAACAATGGTAAATACGACTACTGTAACTAACCGTGAAGGAAATAAAAAAGTTGTTAAAAATATTTTGACGACGATAACAAGAATACTTTTTATCTAATGGGAGGTAACTCTGTTTTATTCCTTACATTAGACGGCAAAGATAAATTATATAAAAACATAAGACGAAACAGTAATGCAGACATAAAAGACGCCGCCAAAGATTTTTTTATCCATTTTAATAGCACTCCGTAGTGATTGGATAGTTTTTCATACTTTCATATACTCATTGTTTTCTACTTGAAATGAGTGAATGTAGTATAAAATTGTTTTACAGGAGTTGCATAGACGGATTCGTTTATGATAATTTGGAATTTAAGACATGTCGCTAGGAAAATTTTCTATTACCGCGTTGTAACGCACAGAAGCAGTTTTAACTACATTTATTCATACAATCTAGCTTAACATTTCCACTGGGCTGTGCTTTCAGTTATAGGGCCGCAATAAGACCGTAAGATGGGCCGCATTTTAAATATGTCCGACACTGGTGTTGCTTTGCAACCGATTTTATAGAATTCTATTATAAGCTGCTTTATTTTCAGACAGAATGGATTTTTGATAACGAAATTCATATTTCTCTATTTTTATTATAACGGTAAATGATAGAATGAGTTCTATTCTTATCAATATTACTTATATGAGTTGAATAAATTATATAAAATATAACACCTGTTGTTACATGTATTTTTATTGAATTTAATTAGTTGTAAGCACTAATTTACATTTTGACTCTTTGAAAAATCTATTCAGTGTGATAAAAAAAATCTTTATTTATTTCAAGACGGTAGCATTAATAGACATTTATACAAGTTTGTATATACATCACGGTGTAACAATCTCATTGTGACCTTCCATAAATTACAGACAAACACTCATGCAAATACATACGTTACAAATACATACACTCACTACGTAATCTAGAGACTGATTTTAGCAACTTTTGTTTGGAAGAGGCAGAAAATTTTAATAATCATATATTTAGTTTTAACTGGTTTAAGTGCCATGTTTTTTTTCAGCTGTGTAAAGCAACAACATTTTCTTGCAAAGTACTTTTTCTAATTTCTTTCAGATCAAAACCGCTTTTATGTAATGTTTAGTTTTTTGCGTGTAGATCTGCTTAAATCTCCGAGATGTTAAAGTTACGTCATTGATGTAAGTAATAATAAATTATCTTTTACAGACATAGTTTCAAGTTACGTATCTGTACTTGCAGTATGTGTTCAAATCAGAGGTCCCGAGCGCTGAAAAATTACGTGTTTAAGTTTAATTTTTCACGAAGCTTTTCATAGACTCGCGGTCCTGGCTCAATTGTTTTTGCATCCCACATTCTCGACGGCGGCGTCGAATAAATAAATAATGCATTTTGTCTATCATTTTTCTTATTTTAACACTGGTGTTCAAAGGATACTTGAAATCAACAAAACAGCTTCAGCTACACAGAGCCCCACTCTAAATCCTCTAATACACGGAGTATTTCCGTCTGGTTTGTCTGATTTGGGTGTTTTGTATGAGATCACCGTCTGGAGGACCATGTAAACGAAACCCATGCCAAATGCCAAGAAGGCACCAAATAGGTGAACTGTCCTCACATTCATTACCTGGAAATTAAATATGAGGTTCGTACTACAATAACATTTTGGCTGAGTGATAAAAATACAATTATTTTTTGTCAGAGCACGGTTCCATTTTAATTGAAAGAAAATAGTATCACATGTGACTTAAGGTCCTTGTAGCTTAGATGCTTCGAGCCAAGTTGAGAAAATGTTTAGGTTGAAGTACCACATTTACTATTATAATTATGGCTGTGACACACAAACTGAAAAAAGGAAACTACTACTAGTATTCATAATGATCTATAATTCTATGAAGTTCTACTGAAATCTGATAAACAGTATTAGATTATAACTTTGTCGAATGAACGAGTGGACGGACGAATACGCTTTGTGTAAATTGCATGCATCAAATTTAACAAATTATAATTTCCAATCAAACTAAAATTTGGCAAAAGTGCCCGTATTCTCAGTTTCAAAGCCTTTCAAGCTTAAATGGTTCTTTCTATTCGTGGTATAAATAAGGACATAGCGAGAAATATAATATTTTACCTGAAAGTTTCCAACAATGCTTACACCCACTGTCGATAAGATACCGATAACAAAAGCCGCTGCATTTAAGCGAATCAGTACGTGACGAAGACGAAAGTGATATCTCACATATATTATAATACCAGCTGAAAATATACAGTTATTGCACAAACAGAATAAAATACACAAACAGATAGGGGAACAGTCATTTCGTCCCATCATCTAAAGTCTTTACAAATACATTGTACTTAAAACTTCAAAGGCTGAATTCAATAAGACAATATGAAGAGTTTCTATGAGCTTTTACCACTGATGATACGACATGCAAAAAGTTCTGATAAACATCAATAAACGTACATATAACAGCGCCAATGTTGACCAACTGACCAAAGACGCAACTCTCTGGAGGTTTGTTTCCTGTATGGCTGATGAAGGGGAACCCAGGCTCCACATGGTTGTTTAAGACGGCTATTACATATCTGAAATGATAGAAGAGAAATGACAACTTTTCAAAGTAATCTGGCGAAGACACAGCGAGAGACAATGAATTAGGGGAAACGGCCATGGATGTAAGATGTATGGACACACGGCCAGACAGAGAAGTAGGCAAGTAAAGAGTCTAGCTAGGTAGGTACACAGACGAGCATATCAGACAGACAGACAAATATAAATAGATATCTTACGTGGTGATGAAAGACACTGGCAGATAAATTGCAATGATTATAGGCAACCAGTGAAGCCTAATTTCCATCATTGTTCCGAGCTCTCATGTAAACATTGGTCTGAAATGGTAAGAATCTGGTATTAAATATGGAATGAATGTATACCGTATATCCCCTTTTTAGAGTCCCCGGGGGCGTTACATGTTTGACCCAGTGGACGTTTATTACAGACCGAAAAGTCAAAACTAGAAATTGACCGAGGGGACGATTATTCGAAATCCAAAGTGCAATCTAATAAGAGCGCTGTTCAAAGAAAGAAGTACGTGCTGTTTTTCTATTATTCACTTGATTAATCAACACTGATATGGTTTACTGTTTTCAAACCTGGTATTCGAAAAACAAATAATGGGGGCGGATTATTACGGGGGGGGGGGGGGGTTATACGAGGGTATACGATAACAAGAAACAGTGACGTAACATATAAAGGTGTTCACTATAACAAGAATCAGTGACCTAACATATCATGTGGTCAATATAACAAGGTTCAGTGATGTAACAGATACGTGTTTAATATAACCACAGGGACCTGGCAGCACAAATATTTTTTTTAAACATAATACTAGAAGATTTCCGTCTTTTCACTCACTGTGTTATACACTACATTGTATTTGTATGTGCATGTTCTATCGTGCTGTCTCGTATTCTCCAATGTTTTTCATTTTCGTCCTGTTTTATCAATTATTGATTCAACTATATTCAGTCACCAAATGAGAAATTTGTATATCATTATACATTATCATTACCCATATACACAACCACAGCTTCTAACCTAAAGTGGTAACTATCCATGCCTGTCACGGTCAATTACCCGATGAGGAGTAGCATTGCTTGTGACTAAGATTGATCAGAATGACCACGATTTGGAGAGCAGACATTAACTTACTCGCAGAATAACAAAAAACATCGACTGCTGCGTATGGGACTACGTAGGTCCTGCCTGATGAAAGAATTGTTGTTTATACTTTTATTACTGTGTCTCCTGTTTTAATAAAACTTGCCAAAAAGCATTGGTTGGGCATATACTGATTTGGGGTCACTATATGTCAAAGGTCAATTCACAGGGGCCTGTTAATAGAAAGTCTTAGCTTCCAATCATCTTCTAAACGTCTTACTGCATTATGATAAAATTTGACAGGAATGATTAGTATGAAGTATTGCTACCTATCTGTTTCATATACTCAACATTGTACAGACCATCTTTTTAAAGATAGTTCTTGTTTCAAAATAAGCCCTATTGTTAAAGGCATCCTCAAAGTAGCTTGTATTCAGACGACACAACTTCCGTTGCACTGCAATGACTAATCCATGTCTGGGTTCGAACTCCTGATGTTGCTCATCGGTTAAGAGCTGTGCCATCCGAAGAGTACATGTCCAAGGCATCATAAAGTTTCAACACTCACTCTTTTTGAAAGTTGCTTAATTGTCAACCTTCTATCTTCAGGTACAGTAGCATTCTCTCGAATTCATTCACTATCTCGTTGGACTTTTAGAAACCGGACTCCTGCTACGGGGGCGTCGTATATTTCAACTTCGAAATTGGCTGACATCGACCTTGGCCCTTTGGTCCAGGTTTTGTTCTATTTGAAATTTTGATTATTTGTGCAGTTTTGTAATTTTTTTCCAAATGTCCTTTAGTATGACTTTGTAACCTACTTTTATGTTTTAAAGTGCAATGATAATAAGGTGAGTGATATCGGGCAATCATTGCCCTTTTGTTTTTCTAAAGATAACTCTAAAGGAACGCACAAAAGATTCTATGCAAGTAAACTTATATCCCAGTCTGACATTCCATAAAAAGGCTTGAAATAGAATGAGGTCTGATGTTTTCATTTATATGCTTAGAATGTTGAAAAGCTCATTGATAAGTTACCAACAAAAAGTGTCAACATTGTTAATGCTGCTCGCCCACAAGTTTCTCCAAAGTGATATATTGAAACATAAAATGTAAAAGTAAATTCTAGAATCAACAACACAAGTGAAAATCAACATAACAGTTCGAGACAATTTATTGAAAAGGTTGGTGTGTTTAGTTTGACGGCACCGCCACACTATTACAAAAATGTATATGTTATTTGGGTTTTAACGTGGTATATGGGGATATATTACCAGCCTATATTAATATCACTGGAACCTTTAAGCGAGGGTGATATTATGTCGACATGGGTAATATATACTCATGTACCACGTCAAAAAAACAAAACTTTTCTTTCCTTAAATTTTGAAGGATTCGGTTTATTTTTAATTCATTTAATGGATGAACGTAGGAAGACCGTCAAATACCCTTATGATAACTCAATGTTACTTCGTGAAGTCACTTAATAACGTCATAAATCAATGCGTACTAATACATTGACGAACTGTACACGAACACTATCACGTTATGCGTGGGGTACAAAAACGGGATATCTCAAGTTAATATTACCGGCTTGCCCGTTAATATCAGTGTAATAAATGGTTATTTTGAGTTTAAAAAGCGTTTGGAACGCTTTATAATTTGGAAGCATAATATTACAAAAATATAGAATAACTTTACGCTGGAACCTTTAACTTTATGATTCATTCTAAAATATATTAATTCCTGACAGTTCGAAGAATCTTTTTTTTATCCATATATGAAAGTTTACCACAGCTCAAAAATACATAATTTTGCATTTTCGATCTGTTGACTGTTCAATTTAGTGAATTGATTTTGTCCCAGATCAATCTTGTCACATTCTATTTGATCAAATATAGATATGCAGCTTGGATTAAGATATCGACAATATGCCATATTGAGTATTTAAATGTGGTTAATCATAAACATCTTCTAAGATGATAGTGATATCTTTTGAAAAGTTAATAAATTATTAGCATTATTCATTTCAATAAGATGTTGATGGACGGTGTGTATAAATTTGCAATTTGTGTGGCTAAACAATACTACAAGCCTTTACTATGATATTTAATCGAAATGAATGTATCGAAACGACATTTAAGTAACTATTTTCAATATTGTATGTTAATCACTGCTCCTTAAATATTTTAATTTCATTTTATCAATTTAAGTGACTGTAAGCGCTATATTGCGAAGAGCTGAACAGCAACGGTCCAAATGTTGAAACTTTATGATTGCCCATTGTCCCCTGTAAGTATAAAAAGGTACTGCAATCAATGACACGGGAAAGAACATCAATGTGGTTTGTTTGATTTTTCTGTATAACATAAGTTCACTCCAGCAACCTTCACATTCAGTAGAAAAGAGATCAGTATGTGTACCACCACCACACTCTATAGGTAGCTGTCTAATGAAACACAACGTTCTGTGGTACATGGAGAGAAATAACTCTGGTTACGTATTCACGTAAAACATACACTTAAACTTCGATAATAAGCCGACCTCGAAAATAAACTGGTCTGAAAATAAGCGCCAAATTTCTTGTAGTTGAAATGGACTTGAAAATGAGTTATTTAAATTGTATTTACAATATTTAGTACAGTGATAAAAAAGCTGTGTCAATTTTTTTTTTTTTTAAAGTCAGATATTTTTGCACGAGATACTTACCTTTACGCGTTTTATAATGATATATCGCTTTTTATACAGGAATACTATCGAAAAGCAATTTAGCGTAGTTGGTAGCACGCAAAACTAGAAAACTAGATGATGCTGGTTCAAGCCTCCTTAAGAATTTTTTTAATGTTTTTTTTTTACATTTAGGTGGCTACTAAATATTATAATATTATATCATAAAAATAATTATAATATTATTTGTATGAACTATGTTTATTTTTAATATTGTTTTTATTTTGCTTTTTCTTTTTTTCTCTCTTTTCATAATTTCATACATGTAGTTTTATTCTCTTTTGATACATTATGTATATTTCATTAATTTATAAAACTGATAATTTTCTTTCCCCTCACTGGCTGTATCTGTGTCTGAATCTTTCATTAATGTCTTCAGTAAAGATTTGGTAATAGAAAGAAATAAGTTGTTTTTATTCAAATTGTGATTCAATTAAAATTTGAATAGTTTCAAATTTGACCAGTAATAAG
The DNA here is from genome assembly GCA_032359765.1 of Saxidomus gigantea. Taxonomy (NCBI): domain Eukaryota; kingdom Metazoa; phylum Mollusca; class Bivalvia; order Venerida; family Veneridae; genus Saxidomus; species Saxidomus gigantea. Next base: position 2,961 of record JAUMHA010305137.1, on the reverse strand, counting down.
GGAAATCATTATCTATAGTAGGCACGAAAACTTGCTTTCTCTTACAGAGTTTAACTGCTTCTTTAAAATTAAAAAGTTTTTTTTGGTCTACTGTAGGCTGCATCATGATCCTGTGACATACAGTAGTTATGTTATCTTGCATAAGATACGACAGAACGAAACCAAACTTTCATTACAGCATGAAGCAATCAGCATAAAACCAATGGTTAAACTGTACTGCATAAACAGAGTATCTGTGTATTGTACTGTAATAATATAATGAGAATATTATGTAAGAAAAATAATACTTATTATTTACAGAATGGAGTATTTTTATATAATGTACATACACTCTTCTCTAAGACTTAAATTGAAAACATAATGGAACAATGAAAGATTGCATTTACACTTTAGCCCCTTCCTAGTTTTGCAAATTCAGATATTTAACCCTTTACTCTTTATAGTTTAAAAAGCTGATATAATCATTTAAAGGAAAGTCAGTTTGAACATTTTATATGAAACACAAATAATGTTAATTTCGCCGAAGTATATAATAGTAATAGTTTTTATGCGTCTGCAATCAGGAAGATAAATCGTGACTTTGCAAAATCATGAAACGGCTAAAGTTCATCAATGCAAAATTAAGCTAAGGTACTAATGTCTGTGTACCTACACAAAGTTGATTTTAATACTGTGTTTAGGCTCTAAACGTTTTGTTGAAAATATATATGATATATTCACTGAGGTACAGGAAACTAAAGTCAGTAGGACAACAGTTGAGTGTGGAGGTGCCATGTGAGGTACGTGATAACAGATAGAGATCGCGATCGACTGATTGAGTCACTTAGTCCTTGTAGATACTTGATCTAATATGAGAGATTGAACATAATGTTGACCCACTGTATCTTGACTATGCACGAAGTCCCCCTCGTTACAGTAATTATGAGAGTACAATGTACCATTTCAGCATCAAAGACCTGCTAGAAATGACCGAGCAAGGTCCCCAGTTGGCTATATATTGCAGAAAATTCCTTTCAAATGACGCTTACTTTTCATCAAACAGTTACAATTTCAAGCAAGTATTTTAAAAGTATTGCTGAAATGAATGCGATATATTCATGTTATTGATTATCATAAAACTCGGGTGATGAATAGAATATTCACACCTCAACAATGAAACTTCAGCACACTTCTAAACTTTGAAACTTTGAAACTTTGAAAGTTGTTGCGGCCGAGTGTAAAAAGTTTTACCAAATTAACGTTGGTTGTATTTTACCTCGGAGTTTATTGAGTAGCACCAAAGGAAGAAAAGTTTACTAATCATACTAGTTCGGCCAAGAGTTGATCCTGCATTTTTCAGTTGTTTCATCCTCTGTTTTCCTATTGTATTAGCCAGTTTATTAAAGTAGTTTTGTGACAATTTGAATCTTCTTTGAAATAACAACAACCATTTTAGGTAAACAAGTTTTTCTGTGGAGAAAAATATCCATCTTAGTTGGCACACTTTCTTGACCTAGAGGTATATAACTTTGAATAACAACTTACTATTACAAAACCTGACTTACCTATTGCGTAGAATATATGGACTTCTATAAATATAAAAGTGTAGTCATGGCCAAATGCGTAAAATCCTACCAATGAATCTCTACTTAAATATTCTTGTATAACTCATGCGGGACACGTTACTTGGTTACGTTGTTCCTTTTTAAAATAAACGAATGAAAAATTTCACTTTAACATGCCTCCTTACATGACATGTACAATCAAGGAAATAGACAAGTATCGGAAAATTGTCAATTCTATAGCGTATAAACATAATGATTGCACAGATATTGAATTATATTGATCGACATTCGTTTTAAATGTTTTACCGTTAAATAAGTTGTAGTATAAAAACGATTATCCAGCAACCGGTATATCATTATGGCCTGAAATTAAAGTGTATGTTGTTTGTTTATTAAACCAATTAGCACAGATATAATTTCAATTGTTTCTTTTTCCGTTTCCGATGATAAAATGGCCGAATTTTATGGCCGAATTTTATGCTCGTTACTCTGAAGACAATTATTTAAAAAAAAACATTTTCTGAAAAGTTACTTCAAAAACACGATCTGGAAAATAAGCCACCAAATCTTCACGAAAAATTAAAATAACCCGCGGCTTATTATCAAGGTTTTAAAGGTACTTACGAAACATTGTGATGAATCAAAGTACATCAGAAGTGTTTTGTACACTTCAGACTGGTCTAAAGAGTGTTTATCTAATCTGATTTCGACCGTTTATCATTGTTTTGTATAGTTTTGTCTTTGGTGTAACACCCGATTGCAGTTACGAGTTGATGTATATTGATTCATTTTTCAAAAGGTATCATAAAACTTTTTAAGTCTCTTGTTTATTGGATCCTAATTTTAATTACTATGTAAGATTAATACCGAAAACACCAAATCGTGATATACATGTATTTTAACTGTTAAACGGGATAACTGAGATACAAAATGGCGTCTTAACAAACTTGTGGCGCACCAACAATCAAAATGCGCATGTCCTAGTTACAAGTTAGTGCAGTCAAATCGGAAGCAAACCTTATTATAACTACATTGTATTAGTCAAAGGTCAAACTAGTAATACAGAAGATAAATATTAATATTGCAACAAACATATGTAAATATCCTTTAATAACATTCGTCACGAAAATATATGCACGTGTTTTTTTGCAAGCAATTGTATGTCTCTATGACTGATTACATGAATAAAAATGTATTGAGGCGGGTGATGTATTATTTGATATTCAGTTTCATTCTAATATGCCTACGGTATGTTTCTATAGTCAATACGAGTGCATTAATATGATTAAAGCACTCGGAAAAGTAGGCGGAGTTTCGGACATGGAAGTAGCTCCTTCCGGCTTTTCTAATTTACTCCCGCGCAAAAATAAAATATAGAAATGGAAATAATATCAGTATAAATACATCAGTCGCATGA
>JAUMHA010305026.1:3402-14621 GCA_032359765.1 Saxidomus gigantea | reverse complement strand
TTTTGGGAAAGATGGTTCATGTTTCGTGTATATATGAATCGTATTGTTGATCATAAGATTTTTGAGGGTACTATACTGTTCCTCATAGCAACAAGCAGTATTTCCTTGGTAAGATAGCTGTTTTCATTTATTTTTGTGAGTTTACCCTCTTTATTTATTTGTTTACCTATAACTTGATGTTGCAGTTCAAGAAATAAAACCCGATTCTTTATGAGAAACAGGTAGATTGTTCAACACAAATGTGGAAGAGATTAGATTTATTTTTATAGAAAAGAGGATTTTGCAAAAAGCATATTATTTATACCTTTCCCATTACATAATTATTATTCATATTCTAAATTAGACAGTTTTATATACTGATTTTTCTTCATGGTTTGATACAGTTGTACTGATTTTGTTACATGGTTTTGCAGGCATTTGAGGATGTTGACCTGTACTCCAGACAAGGTCTGATCGATACATTATACTGGCTCAATATAATCTTTGCTGTATTATTTGGATTGGAGATGTTGATCAAATGGTTTGCTTTTGGCTTCAAAAGATATTTCACAAGCTTCTGGTGTTTACTTGACTTCGTTATTGTAGTGGTAAGGAGTGATATGTATTCTGTGTATATTTTGTTTCATGCTTGGTTGATACTGATATTACGGCAATTTTCAGCAGTGTTATGGTAGTAAGTTGACTAAATCGTCCACAACCAAGTGCGATTTCTATATTTCTAATCAGTACTGAGAACGAACTCAAACTACATGACTACATGTATGTGCTGTTTCTATTATTATAATCAAGATTTATTACAGGGTACTCTTTTCTCTGAATTTGCTTATCTGAGATAAGTGAAAAGATAACATTGTAAAAATGAAAAAACGTTTTTAAATTTCACCAAGAAAATGGTTCCCAGTGTTCCCTCAGTCATCTTAGCTTGGACAGGCCTAAAAGCCTAGGTTTGTACAAGGGTATCAGAGCTTGTTAAAATCTGGTTGTGTATGTATGTATGACTTCACAATATGCATGTTGATACCATTATTAATGTACAGTGCATCTTTCCAAAGTGCTCTCATATGTTTGTAACGAGGATTGACAGTGTTTCAATATGAAAATGAGAGTTTAATGAATGCACAAAAATATTACTATGATATATGACTACACATGTATAACGTACAGTTAAAAAATTAATAATCGGGAAAGCCATTTTTCTCATTTCAGATATCAGTAGCTAGCTTGGTTGCAGATGCGTATGGTGCTGGAAACTTCTCGGCGTTCCGTTCATTGAGAACCCTACGTGCGCTAAGACCACTACGAGCTATTTCAAGATGGCAGGGAATGAGGGTATGTTGAAACTGTTATATTTGATATGTATTTGGAATTTACCTCCAATAAGTTTGCATAGAGCAGATGTTGCTTCAACTTCGGCCCTTTAACATTAAGTAGTTGATCCGTACAACAGCACTATTTATGGCTATATCAAGGCTCAGAAGCTGAGAAAAAAAAAACGGTTAACTTAAAAGTTACCATAGAAACACCTATAAATAAATTCAGGACCACATTTCAACAAATACTGCTTAAATTTTTCATAAGCATTTCTTTGTTCATAAAGTTGACTTTAGAGATGTGTAAAATGCATTGAAATGATGCAGTGCATATTGTGTATATCATAATGATTCATGAAAGAATTATGCAATTTTGGTGGTAGCATAATTAGAAGCATGGTGGTGTTTGTTGTTTTGAAGTGTGAATACGGGCTCAGTTGTATCTCTAAGAAAACGTTATTCATGTTTCTGCTCTTAAAAGTAGTTGAAAATAAAGTACATGTATATGAAATCTTTCACAAGTTCAATTATTACCCACAGGTTTAAGTATATATTACTTTTGCAGATCGTTGTGAATGCACTCATGATGGCGATTCCAAGTATAGTAAATGTGCTAGTGGTATGCTTGGTGTTCTGGCTTATATTCAGCATCATGGGTGTGCAGTTCTTTAAAGGAGAGTTCTACTTCTGTGGACCATCTGCAGATGATATGGCAGAGCCAGATCTGATACCGGACAAAGCTACTTGTCTGGCCAATAACATGACATGGCAAAATTATGACATTAATTTTGATAATATCTTACAAGGATTTCTTGCACTGTTTCAAGTGGTAAGTTTTGTTTGATTTATTTGTTTACTAGTTCTCTTGTAAAACATGCACCGATTTGTTTATATGAATACAACACATGGTAGAAGAACCTACTAATTCGTTTGATTTTAAGACTCCATTCTTTATCATCTGTTCAGTGACATGTAGTAACCGTTCTTCTCCATTACAGTTATATGTACATAGCAAATGATTTAATCGTATACGTTTAATTAGTAGCTGACCATGTAATTTTTCAGGCAACGTTTGAAGGCTGGATGGAGGTGATGTCACTTGCTGTTGACAGTGTTGGTGTAGACCAACAACCAAGATTTGAAAACTCTCTGTATATGTACCTGTTCTTCGTCGCATTTATTATATTTGGAGCCTTTTTCACCCTCAACCTCTTCATTGGTGTGATTATTGACAACTTTAACATGCTCAAGAAAAAGGTACGACACCCATACCTTTTAGTTCTATAAGAATGTTCAGGATTTACTTACTTTTTTGTAGAAAGTTTATACATATTCAATTAAAGCTATATTGTCTTTATACCACACTGTATATAGATATTTTCCCTAGTTGTTATTAGCTACCTGTTATACTTTTAATTTATGGATTTTCAACACAATTCAAAATCGTTTCAAAAACTCAAGACTTAAATTCTGTTATGGTTTTCTAATTTCTATTCATTAAAACTGCAAAAAGTTTTCCATTTTTCTTTTCGTTATTTGTGTTACGAAATTGTGCAAACCGATTTGCTGTGGCCTAGTTATAGTGTATGACGGTCTGTTTTACTCTTTTCAGTATGATGGGAGTTACTTAGATATGTTCCTTACTTCTGGACAACGTCAGTATTACAACACAATCAAGAAACTTGGAAATAAAAAACCACAAAAGACTATAAAAAGACCTAAGGTAGTTATATTAAATTGTCAGGATTCAGAAAATCAAATGATTCTGAATAATTGCATGCATTCAATGGCCTTGAATGTTAACTTTGTAGTTTTGTTTTGTAGTAGGAAGTTTGTACATTTACTTAAAGTATGGTAAAGTGGTTTTGTTGAGTCTAAAACGGAAATGGGAATGATTAATTTGAACAGGAACGTAGAATATGATTCTACGTTCCTGATTTGAATAACATTTAATAAAAAATTATAAATAATCAGCAAATATTTAAATGTAACTTTGCGGGGGGATTTATCAATTTATGTCACTGAGAAAGGGAAGCTTTTATAAAAAAAAATCAAACTTTTTAGAAATGAAAAATCTCTGCCCATAAAAATTGAATACATTGTTTCATCAGAGATGATATGAAACATAGTTTGATGTTGTTTGCATAGCAAAGGAACAGAACCGCTATATTGTTACAGTCATTTTTCTTATGAAGGTTTTTATTTTCACTAATGTTTGCCTGAGAACCACATCGGGCATTTACTGATTTTACTCAGATTTCTATCTTGGGATTAGATGATATGTTTTTGTATGATAAAAGGGCTCCCTATCGAACTAAAAAACTCACAAATAAATCCAAAATTTAAAACTTCAAACTCAACAACTAGTGAATATAAATACTGTCGCAGTGAAATGGTATTTATCAGTTATAGTGGAAAGTTTAAGGAACAAGCTTTTGTTGAAATAAAAAAAACTTGCCAGGTCTATAATATGAAACGTTGATCAAGTGGTCAGTTAGACTGACTAGCTTTATCTTGCAGCATTTGAATGTATTTAACAATATGAATGTTTTGAATTGTGAAATCTGGTCACTTTTTGAAGTTACTAGATCATGTCAGTAACAACATTTGATTAAGAAATAACATGAAACCTATTTTACATGCAAAGAATTGTTTAAGATGGATGGTGAGTTGGAATATAATGCACCCTGTATTATAAATTAAAAGTGTCCATACAGATAGAAAAATATGTATTCTTTGTAGAAGAATTCAAACTACTGCCTGAAAGAGTTTCGAGTCAAGATGCAGCATATTCTAACATTTAGATGTGATTCATTTCTTAATAATTTCATTAGAACATAACAAGGAAATGATTTGATTTTTTTTTCACATATGTCATAGATAATTAAGCACACACTTGATTAGTTTAAGTTTTGTTGATTTTGGTTTCCTAATATTGTTTTTGGTTTATAGCACCACATTGCAAAGATATATGTAATTTGTAGTTCTTTAACTATGAGAGAACTATCATAGGTCAATTACAATGTTTTAATATTTTAATTAGCTTAGCTAAACTCTTCTCATTTAAATAAAGTTTGAAAAAGGATTTACTTTTGTTGACATGATGCAGTTTTGTTACCAGATTTCACCTTTTCTATCTCTATTTATTTTCAATGAAATTGCACTACAATGTTGATTGGAACTTTTCTTGAAAGACATTTTTATTGACAAGCAATTCTAGTTTAGCTTTGTTTTAAACCTTCTCAACAAGTATGTGATATGTTTCAATGAAGTCTGTACACGTTTTGGTTTTTTTTCCCGTTGTTCCATTTAGAGAATATAAATATGCATTTCATGTACATGTTATACCAAAATCATTATTTCTCATTGAAATGCTACTCTAACAAGAGTTATTTTCGTTTATAAATATCTAAATGTTTCAGCTTTACCAGACTTTAGTACCATTTTGCACTACGTGCATTCTAATATGTGATTTATTCTAAATTATTGCAGAACAAAATTCAAGGGATCTTCTACGATATATCAAACAGCAGTAAATTCGAGCTGTGTATAGTTGTATTCATATTCCTTAACATGATCCAAATGTCCGTGGATCATTACAACCAAACTCAAATGGTTAACGATGTGCTTGCCATGCTCAATATCCTCTTCGTGGTCATCTTTACTCTGGAAGCCATCGTTAAAATTATTGGTCTTCGTTGGCACTACTTTACCATGCCGTGGAATGTGTTTGACTTTGTGGTCGTTATTCTCTCTTTGCTTGGTAAGTGAATTTTTGTTATTGTTAAATCAATTTACTTTTCGAAGTTAGTTCATGAATTTGCACTGTTGAATATTTTGTTGTTGTTTTATGTTACAAATCTATTCAATTTATGAGCCTTTATAATATGGCGTATCTTTTTTGGCTAATAAAAAGACTGTTAGATTAACTAAATCGAAAAATAACCAAATATGGAATACAAAAGAATAATCTCTGTACTGTTATCTTACCACGTGTACATCTTCAGCAGTACAAATACATGCGATACAACGCTATTCTTTCTCTGATACTAACCAAAAGATACTGCATGAGTGAATGTCTGTGGTGTACTGTGAGGTCATATCCAAACTGACTAGAAACCGAATACTGCAATGAAATGTCTTGACAAAGCAGTTTTCTAATTATGTAACCAGTTTTGAAATTCGCAAGCAAACTATTTATTATTTTGACTGAACAGTACACTAGTTAGGTGGAGGGCATCCAGTGACTACACCTTAGAGTGTTTTGTTGCATTTTGAAATATAAAGATGCATTAAAACTGCATAACGGAATATGGATCAGTAGGTAGAGTTCGTTAAGTAGTTTATAGAATGTCTTGAATTGTGTAGTGTGTTGGGTACCTTGCATGGATAAATAGAATAGTACTGCAAGTTGCCAAGAAAGTTATAATTAATATGCACATCTTTATGCATGTTCTGATATGAAATGTATGTTCAATTTGTTATTGAAACTATTAATGAAATCCCTTTTGTTCAGACGTTATTTTCAAAGAGATTAAAGGAGGTAAACTTATGCGTGTGACATGACCTTTTAGAGGTCCTATGCGTGGCACGTAGGCTGGAATCAGCTCAGAACTCTTAGATACTCGTCTCTCTGTCCGCTAGCTTTAGATACTCTAGATTTTATAAACAAGTTTAAATGTAAAACACGTGCGTGAATCAGTTTGGAACAAAACTTGAACACTTATTAAAATAACGTTTAAGTCTTACGTAGTTTTCACTGCCATGAAAAGTTTAAAGATATAGCGTCCAGAAGCATATCACTTCATTATATATATGAATGTATGAGTGGAAACCATAATAATTTATTTTAACTTAAAAATTATGAAATTGTAACATATTTTAATCGTATCACTTGATCATTCATTTTTGTTGCTTGACGCCTTAAATGTTAAAAGGCGGGGAAGAAGGTTCGATTTTGTGACTTAACTCTTACAGCTAGCTATGCTGTTGTAGTCTCGGATCTACTTCATCCTCTTCATAATACTAAGAGATTGATTAAATGCCGATTGTTTATTTGAAATACATATTCTTGTTTAGTGTGCCTTTTTAAATGACACTTTGACTTGACACGTTGACAGCTTGGTGCGCGATTTTTTATGATGGGAGTTGACAGTCATAAACTTAACCATATACCATATGTACTCGTTTAAGCATTTTATATGTATTAATGTAAATAAAAATTTCTACTTAATTTAAACTACTTCTCATTGAAACGTGAAGAGGTAACAGTCAGTTATACAGCAAAATATAGACAATTATTATGTTTAGAATATTTATACAGATATGCTTTAAGTGTTCTGTATCACCTTCGAGTAATACCGTTGTCATGTCGATATGAATATTTATAAAATCACAAATATACTTTATACATCCTACATTTCACTGATGCAGACGTTGCAATTTCGATTGCCTCGACGCAAAGCGGTATGAAAAATGTTGACCAGCTAGTGTTTCACTCCATTCAGTCTTTCCTTTATAGTCTTGCTGTACACTCTCCTGTTGATTCAGACTTTGAATTTCGAATCACAAGCTTCTGCTAACTGACTTTTAAATACGAAAATAAAATGTATACGTAAACATTATTTCAAACGTTCAAAGAGTTCAAACGCCAATAGTTATGACGGTTCTTGATTTTGCTTGATTGTTTTTGTTAATGTTCCCATAGAATTATTCTGGTGGTTTGATAGTGCATGCGCTTTTAATTTTAGGCAGTTGTATATTACGAATGATCGAAAGACATCAACTTTACAGCAGTCGGTAGTTTTTGGAGCAGACAGTTTGCTTGAAAGTTTTATACAACTGCCTCGTTAAACTGTTTCATGTTCCGTACTAGCATTTCCCAAAGAATGGAGTTAGTATGGACCCTATGGAATATGTATGGAACATAAATTAACGATTGTAAGCTCAACACAACTAATGTATCAATAAGGTAGTGAGTGTATTATTTCTTCATGTTCCCTTTCACATAAGTGCAATGTGCATACCTAAATGAATTCCTAAGATTTATTTCCATACGTATTCCATAAATATTCGGGATACCGTGAAGTTTACTAACGTATTCCATATTATTTCCATAAGGATTCCATGGGATGCATGTTAAATCCCACATGGAAAAGCAAAATCCATATGGAAATCGCGGTTAAGTTCCATAAGGATTCAGTATGTTTCCATGTGGACGTTACTAGTTGGTAAGTTGTTATTTTTCTGTTATTTGTTTGCCTTAAATTAACATATTGAACACGAAGCCTGTATTGTACATAACAGATGTAATTTTGCATGTTACCGGGTTATTATGGGTTATGCATAGTGCTTGCTTTGTTTATAATCACTTTCGAAAAAAAAACACTCGCGCTAAAAAATGGTCAAATAATTATCTGTATTACGTGTTGCTTACATTGTTGTGTGAAGACAGTTTTTTTAAAGAAAGATAAATAAAACTTACGTTAAAATTCAAGTGTGTTTTCTGTGATCTGTCACTATCTACTGACTGGCATATGTTAATATCTCCCTTTTTACAATTTCAGGTGTCCTTCTTACCGACGTCATGACAAGTGTTATTGTCAGTCCGACATTGTTGCGTGTTGTGCGAGTTTTTAGAATTGGACGTGTACTACGTCTAATTAAGGCTGCGAAAGGAATCAGAAAACTGCTTTTTGCACTTATAATATCGCTACCAGCTCTGCTAAATATCGGAATGCTTTTGTTCCTTATTATGTATATCTATGCCATCATTTTTATGTCCACTTTCCAGAATGTTAAAGTAACCGGAATTCTTGACGAGGATGTGGTTAATTTCAAAACTTTCCTGAATAGTTTTCTTCTCTTGTTTCGCCTATCAACGGCAGCGGGTTGGAATGACGTTTTACTAACGATAATGATACAACCACCGAATTGCAATGATACTCATTTTACCCGAGATGATGGTGTTGCTATAGCACAGTCACCTGGTGATTGTGGTATACCGTGGATGGCTATAATTGGGCTAACCAGTTATATTCTTATTATATTTTTAGTTGTTATTAACATGTTTATTGCCGTAATTCTTGAAAACTTTAATCAGGCTCACGAACAGGAAGAGGCGGGCATTACAGAGGATGACTTTGATATGTTTTATTTGGTGTGGGAAAGATTTGATCCCTTAGCAACGCAGTTTATTAAATATGAAGAGTTATCAACTTTTGTAGCAGAATTAGATCCACCCCTAAGTATACCAAAACCGAATGAAATTGCTTTAGTTTCCTTCGACCTTCCTATAGCTGAAGGTGATAAGTTACATTGTTTGGATGTGTTAATGGGGCTTGTGCGGTATGTGCTTGGAAATGTAGAAGAGACTCCAGAATTTAATCAATTGCATGAACAAATGGAGCAAAGATTTCAAGTGGCTTTCCCAACTCGTGTTAAAACAGTTAACAAGACTTCAACAATGATGCGAAAGAAAGAGGATGTTGCAGCAAAAACTTTACAAAGAGCTTGGAGGAGTTGGAAGGCACAGAAGGAAATAAAGAGCATTGCAACATTGGCAATGCAGCAGTCGAGTCATGTGAGGTCTGCTTTAGCTATAGATGCTCGTTCTAAATCGAGCTCACTTCGCAACCTTGGAATGAGACTTTCAACTGCTTTAGGTGCATTCTTTGGTTCGACACGTTCTAGTAGTGCTGTGAGTAGTGTAGCAAGTGACACATCTCCATCAAGTGAGTCAAACAATCAGAAGAGAAGGGAAGCTCGTAGTTCGATGGAAATGCCTCAGATGTCAACCGTGTACAGACCGGAGAAGAGATGAGATGTCTTGTTATGATAGGGGCCTTATTTACTTGAGGTGTTTTTACGATTTGTGCTGAATATTCAAAATATATGATACATTTTATTTGTAATTTAATTAGCAGAATGATAAAGCTTGTGTATAAGCTACTAAGATGGATGTATGCCCTCTTTATGAATTGTTTGAAGAATCGCTGCAGATACATTATTTTATAGTTTGTGATGAAAAAGCTCTATGAAAATTCCTATTTACAAAAGTCAGAAAAAAATAGTACTAGTAAATAAGAAAAAAAAAAGTTTTACTATTAAGTTTCATAATTGCAAACCGTTCAAACTTGGCAAGGGTGTATGTTATATTGGTATACATTTCAAAAGGCATGCTCAGACTTCGAGACTGATGATTACAAAATCCTAACCTTCAGTATTTCTGTACTTTTAGTTTAAACATTGACAGTTTGCTGGTACATGTACTTCTATCTAATTAACTAAAAACTCTACAGCAGTCTACGGAAAGGTTTTTATGTTCAGGAACAATTACTACAAAGATCACTGATTCCGGATGCAATGTTATATAAACTTGTAATTCATGCAGTTTTTATCAAGTATTGTATATGTTGAAGCAACCCTTGCCAAATAGTATTTATCATCTGTGATAATTTAATGTTTAATCATTGATATTATAACTTGCGTTCATGTTGTCTAGCTCTTTACATTGTATATCCAAACTTAGACATTTTATCCCTATACTTTATCGGATAACTTTAAACTGTTTTTATTGGCTGGCGTCATGACAATATGGGCATCCAGACACAAAAACACTGTATGCGTACATTGCTACCATTCCATTACCTTGTGTCATTCAGATAGTGCAAGAAAACAGCATTGCATGTAAAGTCCATGTCAAACATAATTTGTAAAAGTTCTAAGTTGCTCTACCTTAACCAACTTCATAAAAAAGAAAATGATTCAGAGATATTAAGTATCCGTAGCAATAAATTTCATGTGTTTTTTCTAACAATTAGGAAATCTTAGTATCTGAAACGAATGATTAGTTTTTAGATATAAAATGATTTATTTATTGGCTGTTCGAATGTCCCTTTTCTCGTGCCGTTGCCTGTCGTTTTGTGTCTCTTCTACCATAGAGAGGCAATTATTTGCCATTGAAGAGCTGATTGAACTCCATTCTATATTTGCTGTTACTGTATCTCGAGTTGTTACTGCATTCCTTCATAGCCCATGTGAAATACGTATACATTGTACATATATATGAAATTATATTTGTAATTAATTTGATTTTAGAGTTGATCCTTATGAAATAGATATTTAACTCATTTAAAGTATTTGTTTATGTCCTTTTTCTGATTAGACTTGATTGTTCAACCACTATATGCATAAAAATCATTCTTTAATTGGTAAGAATAATTTATTGACAGACGCGAAAGTGCATAAAGTGCTTGGTCAGTGAAAGGAAAGACATTTTTTTTAAATAAACCACTCCATGATTGCCAATAAAATTGTTCCACACGGAAACCATTGCAACACTGTGAATTTTGAGAGTGAAAATAAGGTGGTGTGGTTTTAAATTATGTTCATAAAAAAGCAGTTTTAAGATGAAATTGAGAATAGCGCACAAAGATATAATAATAGAAAAAGTCTCTTTAGTTTTTCGACAATCACTGTCAAAGAATTACGTAAAGACTGAAACATGCAAATTCATTTTTCGCCACTTCAAAAATATATTTCAACAATGCATTGTTTTATATACTTATTGAACGGAATCAAAATTAAGTGATCTCGCACCATTGAGAAAATCAAAACTTCCAATACTGAAAGTACTCGCTTAAAGTTCTGCACGTCAGATATAAACATTAGGACAAAAATTGTGCTATAAAGGCTTAATGAAAATATTCATCGGGATGAAGGACTATACATGAATTGACACAGGTGCTTTTCATTATATGCATTTTTAAAATTCAGGTCTTTACATTTAATTTACTTTAGGTTTGTTTTGGCCTTGGTGGTTTAAACTTTTCCTTGATACCACTCTACAGGTCGAAGGTCAAGGTAACATTGACCTCAGCCTTTCCTTGATACCACTTTATAGGTCGA
>JAUMHA010304915.1:0-14621 GCA_032359765.1 Saxidomus gigantea | reverse complement strand
TAAACTGTACACATGTACAATAAATGTAATACGGTTGAAACGTGCGTTAAACCATGAAAAACGTAACGTTAGGAGGCAGTATGTGGTTTCGGGCTGTTCGTGACGAATTGGCCAGAGTCAAATTTACAAGTAAGAGGTAAAATGCAGATCATAGTGGCACTGCATGGTTTAAGTTGAAAATGTTAATGCATGCTATATATGCATTGTCATTGTCGAGTATTGGGATTTAGTGATTTAATGAAAGTGAAACCATTGACCGTGCAGTAGTGACATAATGACTGGCAAGTACGAAAGCATGTCTGTCTAGAATTTGCCGGGAATGCGAGGGTTATTTTGACAGGGGCATCAGGAGATTTGAAATATTGAGAAAAAAACGGTTAGGATACCTTATATCATTGAGCTACAGTGATTCAAGAACAGTGTAGCAGTTGGTTCAATTGGTTGCGGACAATTTTCAGTTGTAGTGTAAACATTAGCAAAATGTGTTATTTTGTCGTTAGATTTCGCGATATTGGAAAACACAGAATGCTGAGCTGAAGGATGAAGGTTTTGGTTTTGGACTGAAGTTAGTGGCATTTTATATTGAGTCACACATGATCATGTTGAAAATGTACTACATTTGTTTCAGGTTTGTGATAACAGTGTTGGTGTCGTGGTTTTGAAAGTTGCGGAGTTGAGTGTTGTGTGAAAAGCCAGGAAAACTGCAGTCTGCCTCTTATATGAAAATGGTTAACTAAACTCAACAGGCGGAAAATACAGGGATACATAAAGAGCAAAACACATTTTCATAAAATATCGAATACTTTATTAAAAGCAGAAATAGTGTCCGTGTTCGTATTCATATATATGTTTACAAATTTTACCGGTATCACGTGAAAGCTAAAAGAGTGGTATTACCTTTCAAAGTGAAATTACCCTTCAAAGTGACCGTCATAATTTTCAGACAGACATTAGTTGCCGAATTATACTGTTTGAAAATTAACACAAGTTACAGCTAGAATATATCTTTCTGTATCTCAGTTTTATTCCCATTGAATAGAAAAAATCAATGATAATCTTTTTTGATGATAATCTTTTTTGACGGTCCTAGAGGGTAATAAAACTTTAAAGATAGTTAGATCTCAAACATTTAATTCGTTTTAATAAGAATGAATCAAACTTTCTTCTTTCTTGATAATTTACTAAGTTTACTAACCATGCAAATGAAATTTGTTTTTCATCTGGTTTTTTTTTTTTAAGTTTTGACATTTTATGACGTAACACCTGACGTAACATCTGTTCTCGTGAATGGCTAAATGTAAAAGCCTAAATAAACTTTATTGTCACTAAAAGATAGATAGTTGCTAAATATTTATTAAAACTGATTGTAACTTACATTTTGACATATAATCAATATATTCTACTACGAAAACACGTGGTAAGTTACATGTTACATATAATCAATATACAATGTAGATCTAGTATGAAAACACGATTGTAAGTTGCATGTTAACATATAATTCAAGAGAATCGGTTTCATCACACAAAACCTTCGTGACAAATGAAAAAGCATGCACGATAGCAAAGGCAAAATAAAGATTTCTTTACATCTAGAATGTATAGAACAAATAAAAAAAATTTTTTTCTCTAGATAAACGAATATTAATACATGAATGGGAAATCAAAGTTACGTTGATATTTAATCAAAAGTCCATGAAATGCCTTTTTTATCTGCAATGGAAATGTCTTAACAATATGACCATTGGAACTGTAAAAAGCTTACATATTTTTGATACACCAAACACATTATTTTATACAGCAGTTCAATAGGTTTTGACATTTGATTTTGCGTATAAACAAATTGATGTCGGGAAAATTTCAAGAAGAATTTTATTAGAAGTTTACGCGAAATTCAAATCATGTAAATCATATTAAAAAAAGAAAATAATTAAAAAGTGCAACGTAAATATAAATTACTTATAAAGGTATGAAGTAAATTTTAGCGTGTTCACTTTACTTATATAATTATTCTAATAAATATATATGAAAAAAATACATGAATATACATGTGTATAGAAATATGCTTGGTTAATTCTTAAATTACGCTTAGGAAATGTGATAAGTTTACTAAATATGCTGAAAGAACTTACAAAGGTGATATTCAGACAGTGAAATGCATCGATTTTGTAGACCAAACTTTCAAAAACATGCCCCTGTGTGAGTTTTTCAAATTATCTTTTCAATAAAGGACTATATTTTTAGATTTTGTGATACCGCCTGATATAAACTGGATTTCAGTATTTTACATATTATTCATTCGTACAAAATAATGTGAAAACAAACAAAATGATATATACAACAATCGTGCTATAATGTTATATCTAATTATGGTGCGCAAATGTCACGTGGTACCAGGTTCTTGAAGGTTATTGGGAAACTGACTTCGTGATTATCTCGTGGTACTGGGTTCGCGAAAACCATGTAGTGTTTGGTACCTGAATGCCGAACACTTCATGAAAATCACGCGGACTGCATAAAATTTCATGAAAATCACGCGGATGCCTCGTGGAGTTCGTTAATACTACAGCAGATTCATCGATGTCACATGACATCGGATTAGTGCCACGCACGATTCGCAAGTACCACGTGATACTAAGTATGTAAGTAATTGGCACACTGTACTGGATTCGTAAATTTTTGTGGTAAATACATTACACAACTTTGAAAAGGACACTATACAATCAAATGATAAAATTATTAAAAAGGACGATATCGACTTACATTGTATCTCAAGCAAACAAAAATAAATAAAAAAATTGTAACCCTGGGAAATGCATATTCACTGTGACCGATCACACAACAAGACTGATCTGATACTAAGTTATTTGGACAAACCCTAATTTAGATATAACCTTATATAAAAACATAAAATGAAATGAAAATATGGAAATAATAAAGATAGTATGAGCAAAATGAATCTCAGTACAGTATTTAAGCGTCTAATTATAATATATTCTAACGAAGTCATTGAAGCATTTATTAAACAAATGTATATTGTACATACATATTTTATTATTTCCGATTATAATGTATTGTATGTTGAAACATCCATCATCATATCTATACCTAATATGGGCATAATCATTGCTATATACACAACATAATTTGCTTAACAAAGAAGGTTTTGTCTAAATGAAAATGTCTTTCGTATTACATATGTACACTTTTGAACTCAAACTACCAAAAATGTAGTAAATCTGAAGCATTCGTTCCATTTCTCGCCTACACTGAGAATCAACATCCATTTATTCACAATCAGATAATAATAGATTCTAGCATTTGTGACGAAAACATGACGTCATTATGACGTGTTATCAATCCGCATATTTGATAAAGCGAGAAAAACCTACAAACATTTTTTTGAATTCGCCAGAGGGTACAGAAAAGCAAGCTAAGTTACACAATATGATTCAATGTCTCTTATTTTGAAAATTTTAACACAAAATACAATGAATAAAAATGTTATTTACCAGTGGTAATTTCATTACCATTTTTACAAGTCGTTACAATAACGTCATCTAAAATAGATTCTAAGTTACTGAAATCACTGACTTTGAATATATCATTCTTATTTGTCGCTATCTGTTCAATTTCGGAATAATCTTGCATATTAATAGCGATCGGTATAATCCTTGCGCCTTTATCTTTCAGATACTCTGCCTCGCTGACTGTGGTACCCTCGTGCACGTTACCGTTGCCATCAGTGATAAGGAATATAATGTTTTCAGCGTCATAACGATCGCCTAAAGCATCCACTGCTATTTCAGCTACGGTTTGTAAAGCACCTGCTGTGTTAGTGTTGCCTGGCCTGTAGCGTGCAAATCTGATGGCGTTCAGTAAAACTGGGAGTCTGCGGTAGCGACCGAGAGAGAAGACGATTTGGACATCGTCACTGAACGTTAGCAAGGAGAACCTGTTGTAGCTACCTTCAGTGCTGAACTCTTCAGCAACGCTGGCTATGAAGTTGAGCGCGGTTTGGAAATTTCTCTGGCCAACGCTGTCCGAACTGTCCATGAGGAAGTAGATATCTTTTACAGTGACACAGGCTGGAAAAAAATAAGATCTTCTTTTTATATGTATTTCAAAAACGTACCATAAATCATGATAACGTTGCTCAATTACAATAGAAATTAATCTTGAAAATACATTTCATCTAAAAATTCCATTAGCGCCTAATATCAACTCGAGGGTTGACCGCAAAACTGATAAATTCAAACCATTCCGGGCTACTTTTTTTGTCGAGCTTGGGAATGGTACTGGAGTAAGATATAGATTGACATGTATTTAAAATGCTGGGTATTCTTGAATATTGAGTTACGTACAGTCTTGGCAGAATTCTCCCCTGTAGCCGGCTCTGCACTCACAGAAAGGTCCATTTATTCCTGGCACACATATACCACCGTTTTTGCAAGGGTTATCATCGCATGCTGTTGGGTCTAAAAGAAAAATAAACAACCGATGTTATCCGACTTTGAGTTGCTCAATGTAGAAATTCACAAATATAGCTAATAGCTTTTTCTACACATATACAATGTAAAATCAAATTGATTCAATATGACAAAAACGTGCTTTTATTTTTAAACACATGTAACGAATTATAACAACATGTTTATATGTACTTACTCAAATAATGGAAATGCCAATATCAAAATACCTATGAAAAGGCATTTAACATGTTGGCGAGAAAATTGATGTTTAAGCAAAGATGAAATTCGCGATTCTTCCCTCGGAAAGTTTTCTTGATAATACTGCTGAACAAATTTGACTAGAAAATTGATGAAATTCGGGATTCTTACCTCGGCAAGTCGCTTTGATGATACTGCTGGAGATGTTGGACAAAGCAGTGTAGTCACTGAGTATATAGGCGTTCTGGGATGCTGGCGGACTGGCAATACTGTTAATCTCAAATGGATCGAACTTACCAATACCAACAGCGTAAACGTGCACACCTTCAAGATATTGCAGAGATATAAACAAAAACAAAATCAAGGTCTACAAATAAACATCGTTCAATGAACCGTTTCTACGCTTTTGGTTATTGTGATATATGCCAAGGAGAGCGTTGTAAGTCAAACTTCGTTAACTGTTGATATATAGTGAAATAAATATATATGTTTTGCTGTAAATTGAGTGTTGCTCAAAGAAGGAAGGTACATAGTTTTGATGATTTTAAAACAATCTAAAGATACTATTAAATTTCAGTTTAATTGATATGTAGTATGCGTTTAGCTCGACTGCGCTGCACAATTTCTCAGTTTATATTAATTGCTATATAGACGTCATCCTATATGGTTACTAAAGAGACACAATACTATATGGAACCAATCACCTTTCAGAGAAACAATCAGCAATGTTGTCATTCAAAAATAGGTTGAATGTTGCATTTGTCATACAAGGTTTTTTGCACATGGACAAACCACTAATGGCCTGACCAGTGTTCGAACCTGTATCCTCCTTGCAACTTTTAGTAAGCGGATGCCGTATTTACTACTTCACTGAGGCATTAAGCTCAAAAACTATTTGCTTTCACACACCTTGCTCCTTTAGAGTATTAGCTTCCACTATTGTCTGGTCAGGATCTATGTTGGAAACACCGTCTGTCACGACGACAACTGCAGGAAGAAATAAAGCTTAAAAAGTTACCATGACAACGACAAAACATAATCATTTATGGATAATGACTTATATCGTATCTAGTAAAAACTGAAAAAGGCTTGTACAATCAAACATAAATAACAATAGATGTATCAAAGATGGCAACTTGAAGGACGTTGCTTCGTAATATAGGTATACTTAGAATAAGACATGGGCAATTGGGATGATTCAGTATTTGTTGCGGAAGGCAGATGGCTGCTTAATAGTTGTGATGATTCACAAAGGTTAAAGGTTTCGTTTTATATCCCTGTAAACTTATTGCTAGTTTTGTTTCATGTACACATAATATCTAAAACAGATAACAATAATGGGAGAACGGAACAAATGAAAGAAAAATTGAAAAATAATAATTTAAATGGACAATGACATAAAATAGTAATTGTATTTGTAACTGAGGATCTGATAAATGCGATACAGTAATCTCCGTTTATAACGAACCCATTGGGACCACTTAAATGTGTTCCTTATAGCCGGAGTTTGTTGTATCCGTATAACATGTTCATATAAAATAAAGAAAAAAATAAATCGGGAAGGGAAAATATGTTCCTTATATCCAGATTTTGCTATATCCGGAATCGTTATATACGGAGTTTACTGTATTTTCTAACTACTTCATTTAGTTCCATAATGGGAAGTGACCAGCCTGTTTTTGTATGCGCTTGAATATTTCAAGTAAACATGTTAGACAATGCTAGAAAATGTAAGACATAATAACAGCAAAGAAACAATGTTTTGATATTAAGATGAACCGTAAACGTATACTTTCATACCAATTTTCGGAATACTTTCTGTGTGCTTAGATACGAAAGTCCTACACCAAATTTCACAATAGGCTTCGAAGATTATTGAAAAAAAATCTCCGTTTTATAATTAGACAATAATAATTTGTAAATAACACATATGTAGTTTAAGTAAAGGCAACGTAAATACTATTTGAAATATTTTGAAACTTACGGAAGTTCTGTATTTCTCCCCTATCTCCATTAGCCCCATTGAAGTATCGTTCTCTGACCAACCGGAGACCAGAGGCTGTGTTGGTGTCACCATATTCGTAACCTATGCCAGCGATAGCATTTTGTAACTCATACAAACTGTAATATTTACTCATGTAGAAACCATGCCTGGAATGAGAAAATGAGAAATTTACAGTAATAAAATGCTATTACAGGGCAACATGTGTGACATCAACAGTAATTCAGTTATCTACAAACGTGCTGCATACAAACGAGACCTACCAATTTGGAAACCCAAGTTTAATTCAAAATACCGGTACGTCTAGGTCTGGTATTTTCAATCAAAACTTGGTAGGTTTTCCCAGATTCTGTAAGAAATTGTCAACTTTCTCATATACAATCAGTGTAAGCCATCCTTCAATATTAATCCCTGCAAAAAGTTACCTATTCAGCTACTAATACATCTGTAAACGTTTAGAAAATAGTTCTGTGTTAACATTCGTCTTACTTTAAAATTGATATTACTCCGCAAAATAGTCCGTAATAGTACAACCCTTAATGTTACAAAGTTAAACTTATTTTCAAATAATATTCACATATTTCATCATAAAAGCTTTATAAATATTTACAGGACAGAAGCATTCGCTCATGCATTAGGCAGAGTAACATTATGAGTTTAGTAGGTGCATGTGGATCGAAAAGGAACGACAACTCTGGAAAGACATGAAAATACAAGTACCTGCTCTTGGAGCTATACGTCACCAATCCTATCCTGGTCTTATCCTTGCCGATTTGTAGGTCACTAACCATGTTATGAACAAATTGCTTCACTCGTCGGAAATCTACATGACCTACGCTGCCGCTGGAGTCGAGCAAGAACACGACGTCGGCACGTGCCTGGCATCCTGGATAAATATACAAAATAATTCTTCATGCACTGTAGTTATTCAAACCGTGAAAAGGATAAATATTACAATAATTCTTATTTTCGATATAGTCGCAGTAAAATTTGAATTTATATAAAATAATAAAACTATTCCGATGTCAAATGATCAGTTTGGTAACTAGGGTACCTTCTTAAAGTCCCACTATTAAGATCACCCAATATTGAGATTGCCCTCAATATCAAGGCCATTTCTTTCGGAACCATATGGCCCATCTATAGTAAAAAAAGGTCTTGATAAAAAAGTCCATTTTGATCTTAAGACCACTTTACGCAGGTCCGAAAAGTGATCTTATTACAGGAACATTACTGTAGTTTACTCCCTGTAATGGGTTATATGCACACCATCTTTTATGTTGAATTGTATTTTCATGATATGTTATCTGTGTTCTGTTATCAAACCTAAGTTAATACATTTATATGTGAAATAAGAGATTTACAAAATCAGTATATAATTAAGTTTAATTCTACAAAGACTTGCATGGGCACGCACTCAGTCTCAAAATGTTAAAAATAGTATAGATCTATATGATTGGAAAAAGTAGTACACATATTTTGAAAAAAAAGACGACTTATTTCAATACCGAGTTGTTCCCCTTTGAAATACTACCGCCATTAAGACTGAAATGTCTATAAAATGTTAATGGTGATTAAAGCGGATTTAAAATTGTATAAACAAAGCTGAGTACATACGGTTTTCACAGAATTTTCCTGCGTATCCAACGCTGCATTCACAGTAGAAATCACCACCCATTCGTGTACAAACACCTCCGTTACGGCATGGGTTCTCAGCACAGTGATCCTCGTCTGTAAAAGATGTTTACGTATGAAAATAGGCAATACATTGATCGGGCGAAAAGCCCTCACAGCGATTCCGCTATATTGCTGGCCACTGTAAGGGAGAGCAACTGCTACGAGAAGTTCGAAGAAATTTCCAGCGAATGATATTTTACGTCATTTCAATTGATCGAAATCATTTTAGAAACTATTCTTATTTACATGGGTTGTAAGATTGATTCAGAGGAGAAATACGTATTTAAAAATAGATAACCGTAAAATAAATGTTTTTAAATTAAAGGAAACGATCAGTGGACTTCAAGGTACTGTAGACGGTGCAGCATACCATTTATGTTAGCAGGATGTCACGAAGTCGACATTTCGCAATTTCGCATGGGTATATGCACATACGTTTTCATACGTACATACGTTTACCTATGGTCGGGCTTCGCCCGTATTAAATAAATCATTTTTGTCGGAATTTTTAACTACTTATGTGCTATTGTAGACACCTTTGACTTTACCAGAAAAAGAGACATCTTTAGCCGGGTTTTCATTTTCACTGATTTACGTAAAACTTCAACGAAAGTTATAGCAATTATCAATGTCAATTTCAATATCTGATATTATATTTTATATTTTTTACCGTAGTATAACTTAACCAGCAACTGTTTCTGCGATATCACTTTCTTTCCTCGGTGCATATATTCAAGAAAATAGCTGCGGTAAAGATTACTGTCACAAATGTACTAAACAACTGTAACAGCGATATTATGAAATCAACCACTGTTACTGCGATAAAATATACTCAACAACTATATCAACGATATAATGTATTCAGAAATTATATTTGCAATATAATGTACTCAACAACTCTATCTACGATATAATGTACTCAACAATGTTTTCTGCGAAATGATGTACTATAGAAGTCTACCTGCGAAATAATGTACTGAACAATTTTATCTGGGATATAATGTACTCAACAACTACTTACAGTCAGACATGTACTCAACAATTCTATCTGCGAAATATTTTCTCAACAATTCGATCTGCGAAATAATGTACTCAACATTTCTATCTGGGAAATAATGTACATTGTACTCAACAATTCTATCTGCGATATAATGTACTCAACAATTATATCTGCAAAATAATGTACTAGACAATTCTATCTGCGATATAATGTACTCAACAATTCTATCTGCGATATAATATACTCAACAACTACTTACCGTCACACATGTACTCAACAACTCTATCTGCGATATCAACTAGATGCTTAACGTCATCAGTGAACATAGCGGTTTGTTGATACGGCATAGACACGGAGGATTCCATGGCCTGTTGTTCGTCGTCAGTCAAGCCAATACCTGTAAAAAATACATAACCATCCGTTACAAACTTGTCTCGTGAATAAAAAATTAGAAAAATCTATTTAAACTAAAATCTTCGATGGGTATGTTTCTAGCGTTTGCAATCCAGTGTCTGACCACATAAGTGAAATGAAACATTATTACTGAAAAGCAAAGACAACTGTTCACACAAGGAATCAAGTAATGTACACCTAGGACGACCTACAGGTGTCTTGCCAAATACCAAATAATGTACATCAAGGACCAACAGTTGTCCTGACAAATGTACCGAATAATGTACACCGAGGTTTCACAGGTGTCTACACAAATGTACCTAATAATGTACACCAAGGAACTACATGTGTCTTGACAAAATACCAAATAATGTACACCAAGGACCAACCGTTGTCTTTTCAAATGTACCAATGATGTACACCAAGGACCTACATGTGTCTTGACAAAATACCAAATAATGTACATCAAGGACCAACCGTTGTCCTGACAAATGTACCGAATAATGTACACCGAGGTTTCACAGGTGTCTACACAAATGTACCTAATAATGTACACCAAGGAACTACATGTGTCTTGACAAAATACCAAATAATGTACACCAAGGACCAACCGTTGTCTTTTCAAATGTACCAATGATGTACACCAAGGACCTACATGTGTCTTGACAAAGTGCCAAATAATGCACATCAAAGTTCTACAGGTGTCGTGACAAATGTACCAAGTAATGTACATTAAGGAACTTCAGGTGTCTTGCCAGTCTGACTCGTGGTTCATATGTTGGTCGGAATCATAAACTTGCTAATTGTGTGAACAAGGGCATAACTTGTGACAAAGAAATCTTCAGGTATGCTTTACCAATCAAAATTGTTATTACAACACAATTATAAGTCCTAGTATTAAATATTTAACAACTCGCTAGGCATGCTTTGTCAAATAAAAGTACATGTATTCAGGGATCCCGTAGCACTATCCCGACCACCAGGACCATAGTAAAATATACACAGCTGAATCGAACCTCTTACTATAAAAAGGGGCAGACAAAAACTTACCGACTCCAAGAACTCTTGTTCCATGTAGCTTGAGCTTGTTGGCTTCCTCTAGAATGTCTAACTCATTTCGCATGCTCTTGGTTATTAGAATAAGGTAGTCGGGCTTGTCACGGTCCTCTCCACGACCATTGAATATTCTGTAGTTGGCTTTAGCCAAAGCTGTCGCAGGTTCAGGATCCCCTCCATGTACTCTAATATAAAATATGAACTTTAATATTGATATCTGTACTCAATTATGATATATGTATTATTGTATTATCAGTATACTAACTGTTTTAAATGTGATAAACATACATTTTACTAATCTTCATGTTAAACAAACTCAGTGTGTATAGTTATAAAATGGTCTTATCAACTTGTTGGTTTCAGGTGCTTCGACACAAAATATATAGTAACCGTATATGTCTACAATCGCTTACTGAAATATTCTTTATGCTCTTTATATAATTTAAAAAAATTATTTTAGTGCTTCTACATTAATTCAAAATACGTTCAGAGTATAAGAAATTTTCCCACTTACAAAACTATAAAACAACAAACTGGCAATGTACCAAAGAGAGATATTTCTGATCTATACTCATTATGAAACTACGTAACAAGTGACGTAAATAATTTCAAAGTATCAAAACCATTTTATGATTCTAGAAAAATCTTTCAACTGAGAAAAGAGTAGAATAACAAACCGGCAGTGCATCAAACAGAGACTACTAAACTCATTTTGGAATTAAGTAACAAGTCACGTAACCCTGATTTGATATTTCTAAGAATTGTTTTGTTTGGTTTTCTTTAAGCATAAGAAAATGCTGTCATCAGAAAATGCTACAAGGCAAAATAAAAAAAAGATTAACAACAACCTGAATTTAACCATTCATCAGTCAGCAAAAGTAAGTTTTGAATTTAAAATGTCCGCCATTTTGGAAAGATGCGTAGGCATCTGATTATATAAGATGATATATTACATCAATATGTAAACAGATCCTCCACATAATATTTGAATGCTATTTCGAGACTGAATTTAGTCTGTGTTTAATACAAAGTACTAGTACTTGAAACATAGCATACGAGACTAGGCGGGTAATTTCACATTATCATTATATATATACCTGAGTCCAGCAATGCCCGATCGCACGGCCTTCTTCGACTTTCCGGAATTAAAGTCCAGTAATACCTTTGCCCAGTCAGTAAATTGTACCATTCCTACACTAAATTCCTGGTGCTTGAATCTCATTCTCTTCACGACTGATCTCAGGAAGCGTCTGACTTTCTTCAGTTCACTTCTTGTGACGTAACGTGACGTATCCACCGCAAATACCACGTCACCCTTTGCGGTACAACCTAAAAATTTAATAACATGTTGCCGAACCTTCTCTTATTTTATCAAAATACTACGTTTGACTAAAGCTAGTGAATAACCAGCAGATACTTGGTAACGGATAAGATTTCGAATGATAAATATACAATACTTCGCGTTTCCTGAAAAGTAAAAGTACATGTAGCTAAGCTGGCTAAACATATTTTTAAAAATCTTTGCTATTTAATTGTAAATTCTATACAAATTGAAAAAAACAATGTTTTTTCTAAAATTATAATTTACTTTACAAACAATTATTTATTTTTAAATGAATAAAGTTTTATTGGGTATAAATCTCATATTTTAATTAACTCTACACGTTTAAAACGTAATTGCTCATATTTCTCCTAGGTACAGACA
This sequence comes from Saxidomus gigantea, assembly GCA_032359765.1. Taxonomy (NCBI): domain Eukaryota; kingdom Metazoa; phylum Mollusca; class Bivalvia; order Venerida; family Veneridae; genus Saxidomus; species Saxidomus gigantea. The sequence continues at coordinate 2,124 of JAUMHA010304915.1, read as the reverse complement.
AAACATTGCAGATGAAAAACAAACGAACGAAAGCTTATTTCTAGCCGTTTTACGTAAAACATAATCTCAACACAAAGCGAAGCCATTTTACAACAGTGATTGTATCATCTTCCATTTATCGCCATGCCGCTTGTGGAAGAACCGCATAACATCCATTTCAAGTTCTTACGCCGTTCCACATAGTTCGAGTCAAACTATCATTAACCTATCCAAAATGTTATCAAATACTCAGGCGTAAGTATTTTTCTGTAGTGCACAAATCTCATCCCGTAACTAGTGTAATCAACGTAATTGAGAAAACAATTCTATTTTTGGCAATAAAATGAATGATTTGACAGTACTGTGCACAGTAAAAATATACAAAGGCGTGATAAAAACTAAATGTTTTAAATTTTACATCACAAGTTTTTACATGTTTGTGCAAAAGCTTAACAGTCAAGTAGCAAATAAAAAACTACGACATACATTACGAAAAAAGCGAATTTTGCAAGATGACCACGAGCATCCAAGGATTTTGATTTCACTATGTTATGGTCAAAGTTGTTTTTAAATCAGAAAGACGGAGAATAACGAATTAACCTAGTGTGACGCATCTATACATGTCTAGTGCTTTGAAACTAAGATCTGGCGCAGACACAAGCTTCAGACTGACGGACAAACACACATACATTCAATTTCCCATATTAGTATTGAAAGCGAGTTCCTCTTATAATATGCTAGACTAAGTACCATTTGCAGAATTTAGTCTGACATAATCGACAAACTTTCTAATCTGACAAATATTAATTGAAAATACAACAACAACAACAACACGTTTTTTGCAAAATGATACTTATATTATCACATACACGGTTTAGTTTGTTTCAAGACAATGTGTTTCATACATCATGTTTATATAGCAATTATTCCATTTGATCCGTACTTGATCTCACTTACTATATTGTAATATTTAATATGTGCCAGAGCTCTAGGCAACTACATACAGACGGAATTGTAATGTACATAGCTCTATTGGCAGGCATTTCAGACAAAGAAATGAAAAAAACCAGAACGTCCTATCTGGTCTTTTCTACCGGATATTTTATTCAAAATTAATCAGAGAACTACAGACTCATACACTGACGCGTGTATACTGTCCGCAAGACTACCATACATCTAATATTCCACTCCGTCTGACGATTACCCATCTCGCGGCAAATACTGAAGTCTAAATTTGGTAATTTTAATTTCGCTTTTTTCGCGATAATTTTATTTTAGCTATTTTCGCGATAATTTAATTTTTGTTATTTTCGAGTTCGCTTATTAAAACGTCTAGTTAAAGATTAAATTTACATAGATAAAGAATAAGCGAGTTTTCCACGAAAATTTCGCCACGAGAACACCCAAATCCCCCCTTCCCCCCTCCACAGACACACCGAATTTATAGTCATCTTGCTTTGCGACCAGCGTAAATCATTTTTAAAGTCGGGTCCTTATTTGTACCGTTTACTATTCAGTCAGTTAATTTTTAATTTACATCCCTTTGAAAACTGAAAGGCATTTTCAAAATTGACATGCGGACGAGTCCATTTTAGAAATTTAGTACGGGTAAGGATCAAACCTTTGATCAAACTACTGTTTTGAATTTTATTTGGTAAACGTCCACATGAGAACATAATATAACGACAGAATCTTTTCACGTGTACTTATCTTACGCAAAAATCTCCAATTTTGGTCGGTATTTAAACTCCATATTCCCTTTATGGCTTAAAACTATACCAGTTTATACAATTTCGATTGTTTAAGAAGTTCTAACAGCTTAAATTCAAATAATATCGAGACTCAAATGGAACCAATTTTGTTTGCCGCGAGATGGGTAATTGTTAGACGGAGTGGAAAAACGCAATGTGGCATTTAAAATGTCTTGTTTAAGGACACTACCACCAACGTACTAATGGGTATAAATCTATGAACCTGCTGCGAGTATGAGACCAACACGTTACCACTGCGCATGCGCTGTGGCGGCTTTGCACTGCGCCATTTACATCATGCGTCGTGTTAATTAGCCTGATCGCTCAAACTAAACTTAAACCATGAAAGAATGTGTTCATTTCAATATGTTTAACCTATGACAAAAAGCAACTT
>JAUMHA010304693.1:0-14623 GCA_032359765.1 Saxidomus gigantea | reverse complement strand
TTACCTCCCTTTTTTCTCCTTACACCATTTGCAAAGAATTAAGTGAAAGTAATTTTACTCAGTATTCTGTATACAATCAACATTAAAGAAGTGAGCCATGAGGGCTCACCTGATTACCAGTGCACCTGTACCAATGGATGGACCGACAATCATCCATCCTAAAAGCTCACCCTGGCACAAAATGCAAGGTGAGCTAAAAATCACAGAGTTTAACTCTTCCAGTTTAACCTTTATATTTGAATTTTATTAATTTTAAATTGGTAAAAGCATTAAGTTTAAATTAAAATCAATCTAAACTTGCATTACATCCAGTTATATAACAAACATCCTTACTAACATTTAAATATATTCCTTATAGCCAGAGTAAATACATCCACATAGCATTTTCTTATTTCATAAAGAAGAAAGCAAGTTGGGAAAAATATTTGCTCTGTATTTGCGAAATTTCACTATAGCTGGAGTCGCTATATTTGGAGTTTACTGTAATGCAAAGAGCATCATACAATTTGACCGTGTGTTGCTTGTGAGTTCAGGACTTATATTTTGTACTGCTCGACCTTGACAAGTACTACAGATACATATTAACAGTAATATCTGAAAAAAAATTCAATGCAGGTAGAAAAGCATATAACTGGTAAAATACTATATGGTAGGATCAAAGTGAAAAACTTACAAACAAGGAATGGTAGCGATTGTCCCAAGACTCGTCAGTGGTGAAAAAATCTACGTTGTGGTCTAACCGCTTGTGGCCTCCATATGCATCTGAATCTGTGTCCAAAACTATCCTGTATCTGTTCAAGAGTTAAAGAAAAGCAGCAGCAACAATATCACCCCCCCCCCCCCCCCCCCGCCCCACCAAGACACTGGGGATTATTTATTATGTGTTTCTCTTGCAGAAAGTCTCCTTACATTTATCTTGGTATTTTGTATTATCAAAACCAAAAACACATCTCTTGCAGAATTTTCATTAAACTGACCTGGACTGGGCTAAAAGTTGTATCTGAATACTTTTAAGTATACAAGTAAAGCCTGAAAATTGAGCGCTACTATCTATATCCACTTAATTTGCTGGATCACAATCCAGGTGAATTTACTTACACGAGGAAGATTTCTACATATATGTTATATATTGAAATAAAGCTCCAGAGAAGTGCATTTCCTTGTATATTTATTCATCTTAAAGGTCCACTACTAAGCGAAAATTAAGTGACAGTTATTTCAATGGCAAGTACATTACCTTATGCAAGGCACTAAATGAAAGTGTTTGGAACACAAAGAAAAGTATGTGTATTATGTTGAAATCTCATTGATTTGACAAAATGACTACCCAGGTCTTTTTAACTTTCTTCATAATGCATAGAAAAATAATTGTACATGTACTGTGGTTTATTTAGAATTTCTACATACCAACTTTCATTTTTTTATTAAAAATAACTTATTTCTGTGTTTTTTAAAGTATATTTGAATTTTTGTTTTCCTTAGTATTGGACCTTTAAACTAGAACTATAACTGATGGTGATGAAATTGAGTACCCCCAAAACACCCCTTTGACAAGATTTTATTAAGTCAAGCCCCTATGATCATGACCTAGTGACCCGAAACATGGACCATGCACAACTAGGCTTGACTTATTACTTCTGTGAAGTATCATTAAATTCTGACCAGGGGTTTTGGAGATTTAGCATCTGCAAGATTTTACTTTCTTGAGCGCCTGTGACCTTGACCTTGTGCCCCGAAACATGGAACATGCACATCTAGGCATTGTAGTTATCACTTCTGTGAAGTATAATTAAATTCTGACCAGGGTTTTTGGAGAATTAGCATCCACAAGATTCCGTGTACAGACAGCCGGACGTTTTAATTAAATGGTATGTTAGTGGCTATGTTACATATTTCAAGTATTTATGTGTCTAATTTTAGCTACGTAACAGAAATTTTAAGCCACATAACAGCCATTATCCTATGGAATGAATGAAATTTACAGTTATATATTGTTTGCTATGGACAGTTCAGCCACATAAGTACCTATTCGTAAGAGCGGACAGACAGACAAGCTGAATCCAGTATACCCCCCCTTACACTTTGTGTTCGGGGGTATAATAACCGAGAGAGAAGATAGAGTAAACAAATAATCTTCCTGTAGAGTCACAGTCTTTTGAATAGCAAACATATAATAATTATATGATAAAATGTTGAGTTTATATGAAATTCATTTTAGTTTGATAAGGAAGAAAACTTTCTTAGGTTATTCAGTCTTGAACATTCATTCCTGATGATATCATGCTGACGAGAAACAGCCGATTCTTCATCACTGCTGGATGTCACATCAGTGTCTCTGCGTAAGGGCAAACCTTGAGCTCCAGTTTGAATTCAAACCCAGCACTTATCATATAGGAGGCGAACGCCCTGAACACCGAGCTATTGACGCCGACTCGGTAAATGTTTTTTAAGTACAATAAAATAACACCGATGTACTGGTTTTACTAAATGCTGTTGTTATTTTGTTCAGATGATTGCATACTTTGAGATCTGCAAAAGGATACTTTCCCGGGTAGCCAACACCTATCTTGTAGTCTGTGTAACTGTTGTTTGGATGAAAGTTGAAGATAAACAGGAGTTTCTCCGCCCTTTCAAACACGATCACTTTGTCACCTTGATTCTTTCTACTGATGAATTGCTGTAAAACAAAGAAAAAGGATCAAATCACGATCTACACTGTTCATAATGCAGTTTTGATACAGTCACACCTGTCTCCAGCTGCCCATCAAAGGAAACACTAAAGAAAAACACTTAAACTGTCTCTTTAAAACAGGTGTACTTCATCTGAAAATGGTCAATTTGGTATACAGTTAACTCTGTGTATAGCTAACTCTGTCAACATTTGTTGCTCGGGTGAGCTTAAAATCAAATTCTTTCTTATAAAAAATATGATGACTCTGCATGGACTTAAACCAATGAAAAAGAAGGGCAAATGGCTTAGTCAGTAGCCGTAATCAAGAAGTCAAGAAGCTTTTTCACTAAAAGGCTTTTACAGCTTGTTTACCTGTGAATTTGGTGCCAGCCAGCCAAATGCCTTCTCCAGATGTTGCATATCCCTATCAAAAGCAAACAGGTACTTGTATCTAAGCGTTTTGTCATCTACAAGATTCCACTGTCGCCGACAATAGTGATAGCTCTCGTTGTTCCCTATTCGAGGGAAATCCAGCCATTCTGGATGCCCAAACTCATTTCCTAAAGCAGAACATATGTAGTCATGACTGCATTGTTATAAAACTATCAACACACTTAAACACTAGCGTCTTGACAGCAAGATTCCACGATGGACTAACCTGGTTACCGCCATAATTAAAGCTTTAACTCCATGTTTTACTATATTACTCTTTTATCATATTGTATATTACTCTTAATGTAATTATGAAACTCCTTCTATTTCAAACTTTCAGGACATAACTAAACTTTTCTCATTTCAACAGTAGTTCCATTTAAAACTTTCAGGACATAACTAAACTTTTCTCCATTTAAACAGTAGTTCCATTTAAAACTTTCAGGAAATAGCTAAACTTTTTCCCATTTCAACAGTAGTTCCATTTAAAACTTGACCTTTGACCTACACAATGTAAATCAAAATAAATAGGAAATAAACCAGTGCTGTTACACCACTTACCAATGAAATTCAAGTAACCCTCCCCGCCGAGTCCCATGGTGATCAAACGTATCATCTTGTGTAGCGCCATACCACGATCTATAATCAAGCTAGGGGGAGATAACTCTGACATGTGCGTATACATCTCCTTGTCCATTAACCAGAAGGCCAAGGATTTGTCCCCTACCAACGCTTGATCGTGACTTTCGGCATATGCTATACATCTCTCGGTGTATCGCCGGTTCGTTAAGATATGACAGATGGTATCTAAGTCCCAATCATCATCTGATTTTTCCTTTAAGTTCTATTGTACAGAAAACATCAACAAATATTTACACAAGCACTTGTGGGCAAATACATGTACAAATGTTTTTTTAATTTATTTTCATTGCAAAATGAAGAGGAAAAAGTGTAACCAATTTTGAAGTCAAACTAAAATTACTATGATGTTACTTGGATAAGCTAACGGTATGGATTCAGATCAGACTGCGAGGATAATTATGATGGCTGATCTGGACCCATAAGGCATCACGTTTACTCCCAGCAGGGCGCAGCACGTTTTGGTTTGCAACACCTAACATCTCCGAATATTCAATATTTTCTTCTTGAACAAAGCACAGAATCAGATAGCAATACTATTATCTGTTTAACGCTATGCCAATACAATGTAAATAATAAATACAAATTTTATAAATATCTTTGTGATATGTTTCAAGCTAAGGCCAGAGGCAACACTCAGGGAATATTTTAATTTCACTTTCAAGAGTTTTCATTCTGTTGAATGCAAAAAATGGTTTTAGTAACTATTTCAAACTATAGAAATATAACCCTTAAATTTAACAGACAGTTTACTTGATCATTGAATAAAGTTTTGAAAAACTGGATCCTGATCTCGTTATTTCCACATGTACAATTACACTTATTCTGCCTAATTGTTTTCTTTGCCACTAAAAACCATACAGACCTATACAGTGATGAGGTAGAAATATAAAAAAGTAGAAAACAAAGCCGGAACATAACCGACAAAGCTACAACCTTGATCCACATATCTGGTAAAGACATGGCGAGTCTGTAATCAAAACCTTGGCCACCTTCTTCTACCCCACGGCACATTGCTGGCATCCCCGACACATCCTGCTCAACAAACATAGATACAGAATCAGAATCCATAAATTGAAGAATAAAATTCTGATGTCTCTACAATCATTATTTTGTCATAAGCCCCAAGCCCAAAAGCCTTGTTGATAAAAGTCCCTTAATGGACTTGCAAAGATGGACAAAAGCCCCTTGATAATGTTGATGAATCATTCATGTATAACTATACAGAAAACATATTTGCCCCTTTTGATGCAATCAGTAATGTGGAAAAAGAAATACAAGTGGCCTGGAAAAAATAAAAATTGCCTCCCCCCCAAAAAAGTCCTGGTGGCCTTATAGACCTTTGACCTAAAAATCAATAGGGGTCATCTGCTGGTCATGACCAACCTTCACACCAAGCTTCAAGATGTTAGGCTGACGCATTCTTGACCTACCCTCCAGAAAAGTTTCACTATTCCCGGTCACTGTGACCTTGAAATTTGATCTCAAAATCAAAAGGGGTCATCTACTGGTCATGATCAACCTCCACACCACGTTTCAAGATGCTAGGCCTATGCGCTCTCGAGTTATCGTCCCAAAACCGTTTTACAATTCCAGTTCACTGTGACCTTGAACTTTGACCTACTGACCTCAAAATCAATAGGGGCCATCTACACCAAGTTTGAGGATTGTAGGCCAAAGCATTCTTAAGTTATTGTCTGGAAACCATTCTCTACCGACTGACGGACAGACGAACGGACCGACAGAACAACATGTGCAAAGCAATATACCCCTGCTTCTTCGAAGGGGGGCGGCATTAAATATACTGTAATTTTAACAACAGTTTTACCTCAGCTATGGTAATCATGCAATCCGGATAAAACTTGTGTAGCATGTAGTTAGACATTGTCAGGTAGGTTAGAGATTCTGTGTCCGTATTCATTCCAAAATATTCATTGTAATCTCCGCTAAATCCATGACCTGAAGGGATAATCAAATACTAGTAAATCATGTACAATGTAATGGCTTCAAACATTTAAACATCTACTAAATACCCTTATATAAAGTAGCCATTGACTAACCATTTTTTGCGTATTATTTTTCATTTATTCAAATGCTTCACCTTCTTCGTGATAGCTTTTTCTATTGATTCATACCATGCTTTCTATTTTACAGATTTTTTACACTAGTTATTATTTCATATATTGTATGTTTTGTAGGACAATATCTCAGCAAGCTAATTTGTTGCACTGAAACCGACGTAAATAGAAATTTCTTGTCTCTTGTTTTTATTTTCAGGCAGATTGCAAAGACTCTCAAACTGAGGGGAAAATTATTTTTGCTCAATATTGTAAACCTACCACTTCCATGTGTGTGATACAGCATTGAGGTAACACCATCAAATCTGAATCCATCAAAACGGTATTCCTCAATCCACCATCGCAAATTGGAGAGCAAGAACCTCAGAACCTCCCATCTGAAAGGTGCAAGGAAAAGTCAAGGCAATTAACCCACACTGTTAAATTTCTTCAATGAACTAACCTATCTTCAAATTTGGACAGTACTACTGGTTGGTAAAAAGGTTGCTCAGCTCAAAACTAGAATGGTTTTTTGAAAAAGCACATGTCTCCCCAATCCCCCGTCACTCCCAAAGGAAATAAATCACTGGGCCAAAGTGACCCCTAACTACAATATGCACAACTACACTTCATATCCAGTCTGATGCTTCCCTGAATGTTTGATGAAAATTTAACAAGCTGTTTTGGAGATGAACAGCTGACAAGATTTTTGCACACTTCAGGGCCCTGTGACCTTGACCCTTTAAGCATATGACCCAAAATTGTAGTATGCACAAATAGACTTCCTACTGATGCTTCCCTGAAAATTTCATGAAATTCAATAAGGCGTTTTGAAGATGAAGAGCGGACAAAATTTTCAAGTTTCAGGCCCCTGTGACCTTGACCTTTGACTATATGACCCAAAATTGTAATACAAACAGATAGACTTCATACATATGCTTCCCTGAAAGTTTGATACAAATCAAACAAGAGGTTTTGGAGATGAAGAGCAAACAAGGTAATGCAGACAGATGCACAAACTGCAAGGGGGAAACAATACCTCTCCCACAGAAGGCACAGATGTGCCAGCTGATCATGATCTGCAGTTATCACAAAGCAATATCACTTGCAGCCAGCATGATAAGGGTAAATTTCAGTTTACATTAGAACTGAATGCTTCAATTATAAACATAAAACAATCAGTGTTTATGAGACTGAAAATTTCTGTCTCCCCCTTAAAAGTCAACTGGCAAAGTAAAATTTAAATTTAGTTGCAATTGTTAATTTATTTAAATAATTCATTATAAAATAGAAAAAGAAAATCAACGCACTAATAGTTTAAACATTTATCCACATGTTTCGGCCGTAAAGCGTTCTTCAGAATAAAAATCAAATAATTCATATAATACATGTGTTTTTTTCCAGTCGTTTAGCAAATTCAAACATTATACTAAAAAGGGCTTGGAAGTTTCACTTGACTATTTACTAGTACAACAACAACAACAAAAAGTGAACAATTTTTCCTTACTCAGTGTAATTAAACAGCCTAGAGTCCCACAGGTCATGGATTCCCCTACCGCCACCGTGGAAGTAACATGAATCTGTACCATCAAACAAGTTGAGCCCGTCTACGACATTCTTTGAAGCGTGACTATGTACAACGTCAAGTAATACTGTTATACCAAGACCGTGAGCTGTGTCTATCAACTCCTTCAACTCCTCTGGGGTACCATAACGACTGAAATGTTTCAAATAAACAAATAATTTCCTTTTACATGTTTCAAGGGTTAAATTTTACTTGCTGATATCCTCATGTTTTAAGAAACTAAAAGTATTGCTCCACTGGTCTGACTGGACTGTTCTGAGTAAGTTTTATGAAAATCTTTTGCAATGTTATCAAGGGAAGGCTAACAGTTCACTGTGACCTTGACCCACTGACCCCAAAAAACAGTAGGGATCATCTACTCAGTAAGACCAATCATCCTATGAAGTTTGAAGACTGTGGGTTAAATAGATCTCAAGATACTGAGCGGAAAAGATTTTCAAAGTTTGGGTCACTGTGACCTTGACCTTTGACCCAAAAAACTACAGGGATCATCTACTCAGTAAGACCAATTATCCTATGAAGTTTGAAGACCGTGGGTTAAATAGATCTCAAGATACTGAGTAGAAAAGATTTTCAAAGTTTGGGTTACTCTGACCTTGACCTTTAACCCACTAACCCAACAATCAATAGAGATCATCTACTTGTTGCAGGGAACCTTCTGAGCAAGTTTGATGAAAGTTGAATGAAAACTGTGACCTGTAAAGCGTTTTCAAGGAAAATCTAACAATGGTTACTGTGACCTTGACCTTTGACCCACTAACATCAAAAACAATACAGATCATCTCCATGTTGCAGGGAACCTTTTAAGGAAGTTTGATCAAAGTTGAATGAAAATTATGACAAGTAGAGTGTTATAAAGGAATTGCTATCGGATGTCAATGTGACCTTAACCTGTGACCCACTGACCCCAAAAACAGTAAGAAACATCTACAAGTTTACAGGGATCCTTATTAGCAAGTTTCATCAAAGTCAAATGACAGCAAGTACATTGTACTTTAAATTGGGTAATTTTCATGTGATGGAAATTTAGCGATTTGGGAGCAGACAGATTTATTCGGGAATGTTAAATTCGCGAAAGTAGAATTCTCAATTAGTAAATCTATGTGAAATGAGTCTTTTGTGAGAGTTTTAAATTAGCGGACAGGGAAATTCATTAAAATAGCAAAATTTAAATCATCACAAATAGTACCCAATTTACAGGAATTCTGCTGCAAGTTTAGAATAGATCAAAAACAACCTGTACAACCTGCACTGTTCACCATATTTTCAGCAAGCACCCCTACGAACAATTAATGGTACTGTCTTAATTGAAAGACAGACGAGTCCATTCTAGAAATTAAGTAGGGTAACAAATAACAAAAATACACGGAACTGAAATACCACAAACATACCTAGATGCAGCAAAGAAACTGGTGATTTGGTAACCAAAACTAGCATAGTAAGCGTGCTCCATGATTGCCATCAGCTGAATACAGTTATAACCTGTGAAATATAAGACAATACAACTAAAACTGTGAATTTTACTTCCACTGAAGTTAAAACTCTAATTACTGCCAAATTTCTTCTCTTTAGAAGCAAAAAAAAAAAGAAGACAAATTTGCCATTTTCTCTCTCCGATTTGTTTTAGAAAGTGCTTTTTAAAAACCTGTTTCCAGCTGAAGTTCATAACCCAGATGTTAAACCCTATTTGGTTACTACCCAGATTATAAATGGGAAAATATGTGAATATTTTTTCTTATAAGAAATAGTTAAGGGGAGCGGTGGTGTAGAGGTTGCGGGTTTCAAGCTGCACTGGGGTCAAGACCATACCTCTTCATACGACACCATGTTAGACGTTCTCCTCTATAAGAAACTGCCAACATTCTGACATAATTAGTCTAGTCTGATCTTCACTCAAACCCATGACCCACACTCAATTAGAGCTGTGATAATGATTTCAAGTCAGCGACTCTATCCACTCAACTAGGCAAAAGATAGGACCGTTGTTATAAATGGTAAAAGTAAATCTGCTTCTGCTAATGATTTTCATTGTTGTTTCTATAAAACAACATGACGGGTCATCGCAAAACTGTTGTAAGTGTATAAAGAAATAGAATCAGATGTGTTGACCCCTTAAAATTATTATTATGACGTGTCACATTAACATACCTACAAACCATATTATTTGTGGTCTGTCAAATTGTGGAATTAATTTAAGATAAAGGCATATATATTGTATTTACAGTTGATCTCTTTAATGTTCTTTACCTAGATATGCTATTTTTGGCAGCATATTTTTTGTAAACTCCGGATACGTAGCAACCTTTCCTTCCCATGATGCAATACCAACGTGACATTCATAGATTCTAAGACTAGTTGGTCTATTTGGATGTCCATGCTTGAATTTGTATTTCTGTAAATGTGAATAATAAACTGTAAAGCAATTAACTGTACGAGTGTTCAAATAAATGCGGCTAATTTTCTTTTGCTGAATGGTCCATTCTGGTTGTAAATATATTAATGCAATTTTGAATTATCAATATGTAAAGAACTGTTTTTCGAAAAAAGTTGCACTAAATTTTAATTTGCCGACAGATCAACATAAATATTAGCAATATTAGAAGCTCACAAATATTCCTACGTAAACAGTAATTTTACAATTTTCTGATGTTGGACTGATCTATAGAAAATTGCTTTTGCTTTTTTACATAAATTATATGACATCAGATGCGAAATAACATTATTAAAATTTTCTGAAGTAACAAAAACTGGCTTCTTCGAAAATAGTGAAATTTTATACACAAAAATGTTGTGGTATTGATTTTAAAACTATTATATTAACTGTGCAACTCTTTGCTTGAATTCATTTAGCCAACAATTCAACTGAAACCTTAGGTGAATCAATAAAACATTGTTCTGTCAGAAACATCAAAAATCAGCTAATACCAATCAGTACGGAGACAACTCTTCTAAATCCTTGCAATAAATATGACTGGTTTTCGTAGAAACAATAAACATACCTGTGGTGGATCCCAGAATATCTGATCATAGACTGGTACCTTTTCCTGACAGGTGACATATTTTGCCCAGGGTGACAGTCTGTCTTCCATCTTACCCGATTTTGTATGCATAACTAACTGAAGGAAAGAAATTGCTATTTTTCATATATTTTTAGTGGGAAATTATTAGGTTTATTTTTGTTAACAATTTGCCTGAAATTGTCTACCAAATATATAAAGCAGCAAACCTGAGAAAAGAAACCATTACTGAAACATACTTACATAAGAATGAAACAATATTGCTTTATGCATAAATTAGTGAATCATAAAAATCTATACATTATATTACAGTATATATGTCAATTATACACGGAAAGACTGTATTTTTTTTCTCAGAAAAACATCATGGCTAACAATGTGCATATAATTGATAAAGTAGTAATACCCTGCTATAACATTTAATGTTTTATTGATTATAGCTATTCTTTTTTCTTGAATGATTGTGACATGTGTGCTAGAAAAGTTAATTTATTGTTATTCTTATTATAACTATTGTGTATCACAATTACAATTATTACTACATGGCTATCGTATAACTCTCGAGCAAATGCAAGAATTTTGACTGTTTAATTAGGGGATGTCCAGGTACAATTTGTTATTTATAGATTCCAAATTTTGTGACTCTTAGGCAAAAGAGTCTCTCACAGAAAAAGTGAACTATTTACAATATCTATTCAATGTATGTAAATAGTTTGGTTAATTTTCAACAACAATATCTTTTTAGAACTGAAATAATAAATGCCTCCCAGTATGTTATCACTGCATGATATACAGTCACTTATTCCAATGCGAATAATACAAGCGACCATGTTACACAACCATTATTTTATTACTACACATCCAAACTCCTGACTGTGCTTTATTCAACGATAAACTACAGGGACACATTTATTTTTTCTTAAATCACAAATACATTGTGTACCTTTATTTTTGAACCATGTTTAATAGGGCAGCTACCATCTTCATTGGGAAGTATCTTAAGCTCCCATTTTCCAAACTCTCCTTTTTGAAACTTGTGCTGTACCTGGTTCCAACCATCTGAAATAATGAGTAAAAACTTGTTGACTTGACACTTAAAGGGACATACCCTATAACTGATGTCCACTAAATAACCTCCAAAACATAAATAATAGAATCTTTGCCTAAAAGTTTCAGCTATGCACTCCCAGTCATTTTCGATAAAATCAGCGGTTTAAATTATACTGCAGTACCATAAACCATTCAATAGTCTATGTAGAGTTGTTGCTGTACAATTAATGGGTGGGTGCGATTTATTACAAAAAGCCTCTATATTGATTAATTGTGGTAAAATGAGGCATTTTTTTGCCATAAGTTCTTCTTTGAAATTGTATTTATCTATTATTTTACGTTCATTGAACACATAATCTATGTTTCGAGAATATAATCTGCTACATGTAGGGAGTGCCCCTTTAAGCATCTGTACCCGGCTGGTATCAAGTGATTTTGCAGTTCTGTTAGACCAGTGCAGATCACCAGTAGTTTGTAGATACAGTCTTAACATTATCTGTACTGTCATCATTCTCTGAATAAACTTTAAAAATACACAACTTTTAGGTTTGTAGCCAGTAGGAAAAACAGCCCCCCCCTCCAGGGGAATTTTGCAGACACTATTTATTATTTGAAAGTCCAATATCTGCTGAACATTTTCACATTGTCTACATGCTGGCCATAAGAAAATTACACCATATAAATTTACGTTACACTCTTAAAATGTTGAGGCAAAATAACCAGAATGAAATATCTATGTTGTCCCATCATTATATGAACCGTAATACAATAATTACATTTAATGTCTACATTGAACCATCTGAACAATTAATTGTCTGAATTGAAAGACAGACATGCTCATTCAGATATACTGCAGGGTAAGGATTTATTGATTCTGAAGCTGCTAATACCAGCAACTAATATCCTATTTTCCTGCGTAAATCTCACGGTTACAATGTCCGCTTCATAAAACGTGTGAGTCCCCATCTCTATAGCTGAGTGGTAACAGTCGCGGACTTAAAAGACCACTGTAACCTCTAACTGATACATGTAGAAGGTCATTGGTTCAACACCCAGCTATAAATAGACTCTTCATGTGAGATATTTGCAGTTTTTTACTTTAGAGGACAGTGACTGTCTTTTTTACTTTTTACATTTGTTGATGTAGTTGGTTGTAAAAGCTCCTGATTTGTTTGTACCTCTTGCCGACTCAAAATAAAATTTATTGTATTGTATTTGTACCGCATTTGTATTTGTACTGTATTGTATTTGTATTGTATTTGTATTGTATTGTATTTGTACTGTATTTATATTGTATTGTATTGTCTAGTACAGGTCCTTCTCAGAAACAAAGCTCAGATAAAATGCCCACAAATACTGTTTGTTAAATATGGGCATTTACCTCCACACAAACAAAATCTTATTTTGTTGATCATGTTTTTAAGTTTAAGTCCATGACCAAGAACCAAACTTGAATGTAATTACACAATGAAAATTTGTACATACTGAAGTCTCCCCTAAGTGAGATTCCCTCAGCACCAGGAGCCCACTCGGTCATACGAATGCCGTTATCGGGTGTTCTATGGATTCCAAATGTCTCATAGCCACGGGTGAACTTACACAAACTGCCTTCATTGCTTTCGATTTTCTCAAGCAATGTCTTGAAACAACCATATCTGAAAAATGTATGTAATAAAAATTACAAGACAGAAAATGGTTTCAGAAAAAATTGGCTATACCAAACATTAACAGTTTATTAGTATAATATAACTCTTACCCTGCATATGGCAAGTGATTTAAGTGTTAAAAGAGAATTGAGTTGATACTTCACCCAAAGGCCATAGGCAGGGCATATAGTGAGGTAAAAAGAAAGTATATCTGTGTTTAGGGCACAGTCCCAAAAATGCTAGGTAGGGTAGGGACAAAGTTTTTGTTTTTGTTTTTTGGGGGGAGTTGGATAAAAAACTATCTGTGTTTAGGGCAACAGTCCAAAAAATGCTAAGTGGATAGGGTAGGGACACTTTAATTAAAAAATAATATTTTTTTAGTTTTTGGTTAGAAAAAAACTCTAGGGGTGGGAGTTTCTCCAGGTAGGGTCGGGTTGCCCGAAACACAGATTTTTTTGTGGGCCTGACAAAGACTCATACCCTAGTCCTCTACATAAGTCCTCATCATCTCCCATTATGAAGTTTTGTCTGTCCAAGATATAACTTTAAACTATGTAGGAAATTGACTTTGGTATTTCAAAGTGATAGAGGTCACTAAGAAGCAATATAGTTCCAAAGAGCTGTAACTTTACCTTACCCTATCTTTAAGTTATCACCTTTTATCATATGTCTGGAACATAACTCCAAGACCATGAAACAGATTACTTGAAATAACACTTAGTAATATAGGACATTAAGACAAAGAGCACTTTCCAAGAACAATAGCCCTATCATATCCCATTTTTTGCTTCCTTAACTGCATTTAAATATGCTTGTCCGGACTGTAAACTCCCAAACTGTTAAAGAGACCTGCTTGATATTACACACAGTGATGGGGGAGCATTCAGAGAAAGTGTTATATCTAAGAACCATGACTATCACTTGCCCCTTTTACGAATACCTCCCTTTTTAATAAGAAACTAACAATCTATTTTTTTAATGGATTGAGTTTATATTTTACACAGTGATAAAGGGCACTGAAACTAAGTTTTCAGTCCTATAACCATAACTCCAACTAGCCCCATTTATGAGTTACCTCCATACATCTCATATGAATGTTTTTCTTGAATAAAGCTTGAAAACCATTCAGCAAATTTACTTGATATGTGATAATGAAAGTGAACATTGAAAGGCAAAGCAGTGTCATTGACCTACTTCCCTTAATCAATAAGAGTGATCGCCGTGACGTCACACATTTTTGATAAGATTGCTGGTTGGCAATAACAGTTGTGTTTACAATGCTTATAATTATATCGGAAAGGAATTTTTGAATTTTTATATCATTTTTGCTATCTGAAGGATTTTTAAAATTCAAAAAGTTATGACATGCTCTTGATACTCATATTTTTACATCAAAACGTCTCTTTTGAAAGAAATACTGTTTTTAATGACACTTGATTTTTCGTAACAGCTTGTTGCTGCTATAATCATTTATGAAAACAGTGTAAGTTACTCGCTCGCGAATTTTTCATTTTGAATCTTAACAA
>JAUMHA010304471.1:0-14625 GCA_032359765.1 Saxidomus gigantea | reverse complement strand
AGACAACCACTTTTAACCAATGGAATGGACTCAAAATATTGTTGATCTGGGTGGTAATTTAGTCGAATTAAACTATATTTTCGTCGACCCATTTAAAAAATATTGGCCAAAATATTTTAGCAATTGAAGGGCATTAGCGTTGGAGCTACAGAGATGAATTGGTTGAAGACATGTTTGTACCCAAATAACCGTTCGTCCATTTTAAAATATACCAATGGAAAATATGGAATTATCACTGTTCCTACAGAATGATTCATTTAAACAACATACCCCGTCTGAGGTTTAAATATCAAACAGGTCACTGTAAATAACTGATGTCCTCGTAAATCTCAATCGGTAGATACTAGATACATGTATTTTCAGAAGCTACATGTAATACGGGAATTAATGTATGTATGTATTTTAGAGTTTTATCGTTGGTACCGGATAATCCATATGACCAACACCTCCAGAAGAGTTTAGTTATTTTAGGTTTCGGGGGATAGTGCAAAGTACAGAACGTGTCCCGTTCTAGAGACACCCCCTAGTGGTGTACAGCCGATACACCGGACCTCGCTTTTAGGTCTCATCCGCAAGACCATTATTTATGTTAGTGTAGGAGCGAGGGATCGAACCTGCGATCCCTGGATTACAAGTCTAGCGCGATTTTTTACCACTTGATCACTGATTCGCTCCTACGGGAATTTATTAAACACACTATTTAAATATCAATTTCAATAGACATTAACTCTTAAAATTGAGGGCTAAAATTGATAACAATGTTTCCATTCTTGTCCTTGCAGTGGCTAAATCGTGTCTCAGTCATCACTTTTCCGCTTTGTATGGAAATTGAATAAAATTGAACAAAAATATAGAACACTATGTTAAGGTGTATTTTAAACTCGAATTCTCAGCTTATCGGTCAATTATGCATCGCGGACATGTACTACATCTTGCAAATATTATCTTTGCAACAAATATAAAGGTTCCACATCAGTGCTGAAGTCCCACCTCCCGGGCATATATCGCATACAATGGTTTCTCTTTTTTTTCTACAAGGACGCTATACTCTATATTAGTTTGATTTACCGTAATGGAATAAACAGTTGGGCCTGATTTAATTCATTCCCAGACTATATCTAGATTTTGTTTTAGACAGACTGATACACATTCAGTGATTCGCTGAAGGGCGTCCAAAGGATGAATATTAGGAATATCAATATGACACATGTGTTTCAATACTTTTATTCATCATCATTTCGTGATACATATTATGTATGCAGTTTCTAAAAGCGATCATTAACTATGAACTTTACATAAGTACACATATCAGATAAAACTAGATAAGCAAAGTTTGTCGTAAACCTATTTGTTTTTTACTTTCCAGGCAAAACATTCAACGCGACATTGCATAGTTTCTACGTTTGGTTCTCTTTGAAAAGTGTTTTACCATTATCAATCTTTCATTTTGTCATCTGAGATAGCGGATACCTATATATGGTTCCGTATCCCATGTTCGGCATGCTGTTCATAAAAATATATTATTTTGCGAGTGCATTGCCACTGTTAAGTTCAACAACTTTTGACTAATGGAATGGAAAACTATTGTTGATCTGGGTGGTAATTTATTATGAATAAACTATATTTTCGTCGACTCATTTAGAAAATATAGGCCAGAATTTTAGCATCTGAAGGGCATTAACTCTGAAGCTACAGGCATGAATTGGTTAAAGACATATTTGTACTAAAATATTCCGTAGCAATACACTGGCAAAATTATCTATTTAAATGAATAACAGTTCACCGTATTGAATGTGATTCTTTTTTCAACACAATTACAGAGCCTGCACTGGTTGTGTGACAAGCCATGCACTGAATGCAAGTTTGGGATGAGCCGTACAACGGGATACACTGGCGGAGAACAGCTGAGCAAATATTTTGGCAAACATAGTCAGCTTTGGTTTAATTTAATCATAGTGGTAATTAATGAACTCTTATAATGAAAACCTTCGGAATAGTGAACGATACTACTTATATGTATATAAAAGTAACAGCTAAATTTATTCAAGACATAAAAGAGTGCTTAAATATGCGTTTAAAATGGAATGAGAATATATTAAAAGACAAAAACAAGTATCTGATAAACTGAGCTCCTAACTATATTTGATAGGAGTGCATACACATTTGTGTGAACAATCACTGAAGTCCATTTCATCATCCTCAGACTATGCTATGAATAACAATTAATAGAAAAAGATCTTAACGCATTACCTATATTACTTACGCGCTATTCTAGGTATTCTAGCCGTTCAGAAGCAGTTGGCGCTAAAATAATGCGAACTAAAGGAAAGGAGAAAATCTTTAAAAATAACAGAAAATGAAGGAGTTATCAGACTTATCATCAACACTAGAAGTTGAATGTCATTGGATGTTTGATTAAAACCACAAACAGCAGAACACAGGATGCCATCCAACAGAAAACATTACTTAACACTATGTTGTACTCCGAGTTATAGCAGTTGGCTAAATATGGTCTCCAAGTTATTGACAGTACTTTAAAGATAAAAAACTACGCTAACACAATTAAATTTATATCAATTCAATCTATAGGTGTATTTACAAATATTACATAAGTACATTTTGAAAAAAAGTGATGCAAATATATACATTGTAATGAGCAATGAGCAAATTGCTGACAATACATCTGACGAATGAACAACGTAATCATTTTGTCACAGAATTCTTTTTCTTAATGTCACTTAGCGCAAATTCATTTTATCTTCGCTTGACCGCTGTTTCCAACATTGAAGATTTTATGGCGACTGATTTTAAGGAATATGTACACAATGTAGCAATAATGAGGACCGTTAGAATCTTTTAATAAAACTAACTGGGAGTAAATCATTTAAGCAGAGCAGTGCATGTTTAGCAATGATGCTTCTCAATTTGTTCTGATTCATTTTATAAGTTTATTTGCCTTTAGTTTCAACTTAATTGTATGTGTTTTAAATACTAAATAACAATGTAATTGGATTAACAACGACAATAAAGTACATGTATTATTAAAATGAGCTCGGTATGATGGGAAGTATAAGTACATGTAATAAAAAAGATTAAACCCCAAAAATCTATTTGAAAGGCTTTTATTTAGTAATTAACCAAAGTGGTTATTTATGTTTGCCGAAAACCATCGTAGGCGTAATTTAAGTCTTAACAATTATTTTATAGCCATAGGCTTTATGACCTTGATATAACAAATATCAAACACTTAGCATCTATTTGGACATTTTAGCTGTTGAATGGTAATGGCTTTTATACCAAAATGAAATTTGAATGATGATGATGATGATGATGATGATGATGATGATAATAATAATAATAAAATAATAATAATTATAATAATAATAATAATAATAATAACAGTAATAATAACGACTTTATTTAACGAGACAGCGCAATTGAAATGATACCAATCTTCCTTGCGGATGTTGGCATGTGTAAACAAATAATTATACATGTATGAACAATAAATTTGTACAATATTTACACTGACAAATGACCAGCTTTAGTTCCAGGACCATTTCAGGTACTTGGATTTTTTACACGTTGGAGTAAACTGTTCCAAAATGATTACAAATGTGACTTACAAATGTAATTACATCTAGAAATTTTCAAGATACTGTCTCGAAACACAATCTTTTCAATTCGAAGCTCATAGCTCTGAGGGTTCTATATGCATTCAACTTGATGCAAGTTATATACCGAATCTCTTTTTGGCTGTTGAAATTCCCTACGCATAATTTTTACCAAACATGCTTCAATACGCTTAGAGTGGCATTATTATGAATAAATTCAAGCGGATATATAAGAGAACAGCAAAAATTTCACGGAAGGCACATATTGCTACGAGTGCAAAGCAGCGACTTCATGCTAGCGTAGTTAATAGAACACCTTCGTCCTTTTTTTGTTTACATGAAAAAACCGTGTTAGAATGAAAATAGATTTACTATTGTATTATAGTCCGGATCATATACCACGATTTGTCGTTCAGATGTTTCGTAATTAATCACTCACGCCTCTTCGGCCTTTGTGATTACATTACTACACACATGATCTTAAAATATAGATATAGGATCCAGTATATCACTCAAAAGTAAAATTTATTTCCAAAATATAAAATGCCTCGCAGTCATAAGCACATTTATTCGACATTATACTAAATTATTTACACCAAACGGTAAGCGAAACTGTTTCTATAAAACATAGCTGCTGTGTTCTTTAGTAAGTAGCACATATATTACTACAGATATTTTATACCTATCCAAATACTTATTCCTATTTGCCGATTGCGATCTCGTGCAATGTCCACAAAATACATGTAAAGATTAAAAATATAGGGGAATTTGCGAGGATTTTGCGACGTCTTTTTTGTCATTTCACTTTGCGACATAATAATTTCAGAATATCGTTGAGGTCAACAGAAACCGAGAAAAAGTGATATAAATCTCTGACTTCATCCTCGGTCGATATCACTTTTTACCGGACCGCAAAGCTATACATTGAACTCAATATGTATATTGTTCTTTTAAGAAACACTTGCTTACACTTCTAAGAGAGGTTGCTATTTATATCTACCCTATTCCTATATGTAAGTGTTCCAGAGGCTGCGAAGACTATTATCTGCTCGCCTTTCCTATTACACGCCAAAATACGGCTTGTATGTTTGTAAGAGTTCGGCAGATGGTTTAAGCAGTTCCTTTGCGCGAAGGGATATTGTATTGTCAAGATTGGTTGTGTCGAAAACCGGCCAGTCTGGTGCCTTGTCCCAGAATGCAGACATGAAAAACGGTGTCAGAGGTATGAGCTCCTTATTGCAACTGTCTATTTGTTTAAGTTCTTTTCGCCAGTCGTCTAGAGGTAGAGACTTCAGTCCCATCCCTTTGAACAGATCTCGAAACGGTATTGTGTCCTTATTAAAAATATGATACACCTTTTCAAATTTGTCGACTTCAGAACTGCATATCTTGATAGTAACCTCGATCATTGATTTAGCACAGAAATCTACTGGTGTCAAATCATAGGGAAAGTCCATGTCTGGAAATGCGCCCATCTTTTTCATGCCAATCAATGTAGATGCAAAGAGGTCATTCTTTGGACCGACGCCGTCTGTGCTTCGTCCTGATATTCGTGCAGGCCGAAATATTGCTCCACCAGGAAGGAAATCCAGTGCTTGCACGATAAGACGCTCACTAGCCCATTTGCTTTGACCATAGCCACCTTCAATGAGTAAAGGGTCGTCAAAAAAATCCGACTCGTTACATACTCGTCTTCCAGTACCATCGCCTACGCTTTCTTTCGGAAACAGAAATACGCTCAATGACGATGTTGTAAATAAATATTTTTGGACGCCTGTCGATGCTAGTTTTATGAACTCTTTCGTGCCTTCTACATTTGGAATTCTGTGGTCTTCGTATGGTGTGTTGAAATTCATCTGGGCTGCGTTCATAAAAACAACATCAATTGCATTACAAAGAGACCTGTAGATGTCTGGTGCGATGCCAAGATTTTTCTGTGTTAAGTTCGATATAACCACAGCTATTCGAGAGGTATACTCAAATTTCCAAAGACCATACTTCCGCATATTGTCGATGATGCGACCAATGCCTCGCGTCTCCGTCGTTTCACGAACCATACAACATATATGAGCGTTCGATTGCTCAAGAAGTTCAGACAAAAGGAAAGCCCCAAGGAAGCCAGTTACACCAGAGAGTAAGATATTTTTTGGGCTTTTTCTTGTGCATTTTTTAACCTGCGTAGTATAGTGGGTGAACTGTACGGAACGCCGTCTCTCGGGATGTGGGAATATACCAGAATCGAGCTCTGAGTCGTGATATATCAGTTCCCTTAACTCACTCCTGGTTTTGACATCAGTCTGTTCATTTTTTACTTTTATGTCTCTGCGTCGACGTATCACCTCAGCAAATTCTTCTATCGTATCAGCGGTACCAAGATCAGTGAATGACACATTTATGCTCATTTCATCTTCGATCAGTCTGAGTAAAAGGACCAGTTGTAAGGAGTTTCCACCCATCTCACTGAAAGAACTCTGTCTGTGGAGAGAATATATTCGAGACTCTTCGAATTTAAACACATTGCACCAATACTTTGCAACCATCAGCTGTGTCTCATTCAAATGACTGTGGCCGTCGACGTCGTCTTGCTCGTGAATACTTTCGTCTATTTCCAACTTCTTTCTATTTATTTTCCCATTCACCGTCTTTGGTAAATCTTGCACCTCTAATTTCTTTATGTATGTTGGTACCATATAACGAGGAAGTACTTTCGATAAGTATTCCCGGAGTTCAGATACGTAAATAAACGTCGGAGCAACGAATGCAGCCACTGACAAATTATTTGTAGAAGAACATTTATGTACCACGACGACAGCCATATCTATTTTTGGATGCTGGATGAGCACCTGCTCTATTTCGCTGAGGTCGATACGATGGCCTCGTATTTTCACCTGATCATCGCTTCTTCCTATATAGGTAATGTTTCCATCGACGTCTTGAAAGGCATGATCGCCCGTTTTGTAAAGGAGTGATATATTTGTAGCAAGTGGATTTTGAACGAACCTTTCTTTAGTATACTTTTGTGCGTGACCAATGTAGCCATGGGCCAAACCCCTACCACCAATATATAGTTCCCCGACAACATCCGGAGGAATAGGGTGCATGAAATCATCAAACAAGTAGACCTGTACGCCTTCGATAGCTTTACCAATTGGCAGGTCGCGGTTAACATCTTCATATAATGTAGTTTGGAAATGTTCGTACACGGTTGCACAGACTGTTGCTTCCGTTGGACCATAAGCATTGAAAAATCTAACGTTCTCGTTCGATGTCCATTTTATCGCCGTGTTCAAGGTGCATGCTTCACCTGCTGCTACAACCTTTTTCACTGCAGGCAAGTCGTCTGGTGAGTAAATGTTTAAAGCTGACGGTGGAAGAGTAATGACAGACACCTTCAGCTTATTCATAGCAATTACAAAGTCTGCCCCTAGTCTCTCTGATACACCTAAAATTGCTAAAGACGCCCCAGAAAGGAGAGCGATGAATATTTCGGACACAGAAGCATCGAATCCAATAGACGCGAACTGTGCGACAACATCTCCAGGAACAATATCCCAACACATTATTTGTCCACGTGCAAGATTTATCGTTCCTGACTCTTTGACTTTGACTCCCTTTGGACGCCCAGTTGAACCTGAAGTATACATCAAGTATAGGAAATCGCTGTCTTTTTCAAAGGTGTGATGGACATCCTTTTCACCTGGAAATACGTTATCAAACTCCACCAGAACTATTTTCTCATCTGCTATTTCATGTTCTGTAACCAGTCGCATAAACGGTGTCAGTCCATTCAAGTCGCATTTGTCGAAAATAGCTCTTGTCATTATCATCCTTTTTACTTTCGAGTCAGAGAGGGTGAAAACGATTCTTTCCTCTGGTAAATCGTATGGCAGAGGTAGAAACGCTACCTGAGCTTTTACTAAAGCCAAAACAGAAATGACGTACGAGATGGAATTGGGCATGTGTATGGCAACGACTGGTTTCATTTGTCCGTCTGCAAATTGTGGTATTGACTTACTCAGTAAAGCCTTCAGCATATCCACCTCGTTTGCAAGTTTGCTGTACGTCATCATGCAGGACGTCGTTTTCAAAGCAATACTAAGTGGTGTGAGCCTGCACTGCCGATCAACCAGGTTAGATATAGTCTCATTCTCAATTATCTCGTTTTCCTCTTGTAATTGTAGTCTATAGAACAGGTTCATCTCATTTGTGGAAACCATGGACAAATCTTTTAGGGCTGATGTCTCTTTCCTGTCGTTTGCTGCATTCAAAAAGGTTGTGAAATGCTGAAGAACGTCTAAAATATGTCCAAAGTCTTGAGCGGGTCGTTCATGGTAGCATACTTCCATTGCCGTATCACTTCCACCACCAAACAGGATCAATATATTGCATTTCTGCAAAATTCCTTGTATATACTGGTCGCTGTGTTGCTTCTTTACTCCAAGCACTAAGTTATGTAAGGGTGTCGGCTTGTTACCGTGTAGTTCTGGATATCTGTAGTAGATGTCATTTAGGAACGTTCTGGCTTCCTTGTGGCATTTGATATCCTTCTGACATTTTTCAAACACTTCACTTACGCCTGAGTTGATGTCAACATCAAATATACCCGGTGATATATCAGAGAATAGATCAGCACACTCATTTGGTACGTCTGTTTTATCCGTTAGAAGTCCAACGTGAACTACCGGAGTACAGTTAATTCGTGCTAGAAATGCAACAAAACAGGCTTGCAAGAATGTACCTCTTTCCGATAAATAACAAACTGGGTCTTTCATCGTCGGTATTTCGACTTTGACGGATTTTACCGTTACTTCTGTAGAAACGTCAATAATGCTAGCTACAACATTCATTTTTTGTCTGTAAAACATCGTTGGCTCATACCGAGCCAGCTTTTTTCGCCAGAACGTTTCCCTTTTCCTTACAGCTGCCAGATCGCTTACGTCAATGTTCACACTATTTTCCAGCTTATCGCCGACGACCAACCCGTGTGCACGAAATAAAGCTTCTGAAATAGGCGAACCATCTAGATGTGCAATAGAAACCTGTATTGGTGACGTTTTTGTAGCTACAACCAACGTGTCGTCAATGATATCTAGGATGGTTCCAGGAGCCTTTCCGTTTTCGTATTTTTCAAGTTGTGATTTCGTTGCATTTGTGACCAACAAGAACTCTCCTGTTGATGTTTTAGTTTTTGGGCTACCAAGAGCATTCTCGTGATATCCGAATTCCAGTGCCCGAGCAAGGTTATACACATTGTCAATGGTTTCATCGAAAGTCAGCACCCCTACATTTGGAGGCATTTGATACAGTCCGAAATATGATCTGCCATCTTTTGGTTGTTTCCTAGGCTTTAAATTTCCGTGCACGATGTCTTCCAGTAATGTGCTAAAGGCGTGTTTGGATGCCTCGACGCATTTCAAATTCAACGTAAACGCCGAATCATCTTCTAGTATTTCCACTGATTCACTTTGCAGAATATCTCCAGTATCTATACTGCCTTCCACCACGTGCCAACTTATACCATGATGTCTTTCGCCATGTATAATTGCCCATGATGTTGCATGAACACCAGCGTAACCCGGTAGCGGACTGTCGTGGTAGTTTATTGTGAGTTTCTTTGGTAGTCGTAGCACATCTTCTTTCAGAATTCGCGGATTTGAAATACTGAACAAGAACTGTATTTCGTTGTTCCTTAAGATTTCAACAAGGTTTTCGTTTCTCTTGTAACAAGGAATGTTGTTTTTGTAGCAAAATGTTTCTACGCATTCTGTCGTTGTAAATACCGCGATGACGTGAAATTTTCTGTTGTGAAGTTCTTTGAGACAACTGAGCAGCAGGTTGCCTTCTCCAATGGTGGCACAGGAAACTGCATGAATGGAGGAGTCTATGCTTGTTTCTATTTCGGCACCCTGAAAAAGAATAATTAAATAACCTTTAAGAATTCATCAGTTAGACAGTTTAATTAACAAGTCGTTGCAGATCACTAGCATAATTAATTAACAGCCACATTTAGTATGAATCGATAAGAAAAACTTCAGCCCACTGACTTGGTAAAGTGACCCCAAATAGACGTGGATGAAAGTGGAATTATTAGATCAGTGTGTTATAACCCTACGTTATGCTATGACACTGCAATGATTACAAAATAATTACAGTTCTAAGGTACTGTTGAAACGGGCGTTAACCCAAGGAATTTTAGAAATAGATGGAGATATTGGGTTTACGGCACCACTATATTGTTCTATTGGCCAGGGATTTTCAGAAGCGTTTGAAACGCTTTATAATATGATAGCGTGTAATTTCAAATATACAGATATAATATACAGGAATTTATACTGGAACTATTTCATTTGAGTATTCATTCTATAATACCTTATTTTTGGAGAGTTTGGAGAGCAGGCAGCTTTAAAGTCACAAATGTTTGAAACCCTATTTCGGTTGAATTAAAAAACAGAGCAAAACGAAACATAGCCAAGTTCATAAAATATTTGATGATAGTTGTTTGTTTCAATTTCCTTTTAGTCTTTAGGGCGAATTCTCAGTATTGGAGGAATAAGGATGACATACGTGTTAATCAAAAAGGTCTCTGCTTTAAAATGAGAAAGAGAAATTATTACTCAATATAAATGTAGAATCAGCACATCTTATCGTTTATTTTGGGAAAAGTTTAATAGCTTATCACTTCCGTGTAGTAATAGATTTTATCTGCGATATCTATGCCAGTACTCAATTTTGTGATGACTAAATTTAGATCAAAATTTGCAATAATCGACCTTAATAAAACTCAAGTTTAAGGTCTTAGTCAGAACTGCAAATGTTTTTTAATGCAGTGTGAGTAAGATTTATTATTGTTTTGTCTGTTATATTAAGTCCACAAAACAACTGCAGATACTATCTTGAGTTCCAAATAATGTATTTTCATGGTAAAGGCCCACCAACACAGTAAACTTTGATTTATAAATTTTGATCTATTCAGCAAAGTTTACTGTGTAGATTGGTTGAATGTACGATTTTCCTGAAGTGTATACTCCATTTTTGGGATAGAGAAAGTCCTATCCAGTAAAAGCATTGCTGTACCGACCCCACACAGAGATTTTATTTATTACCTAGGTGACATCGACCTAATTAGACTAAAATTCCAGAGCAGTGTGAAAGAGATTATAATTATGGCGGAAATACAGACAAAATAGTTTGAAATTGAATAAAACAATGCAGAAAAATCATTGCTTGTTTTTATATTGACTATGAAATTAGTTAGATATCTAAATTATTTTGTAAATAAAAAACAGTACATGATATAAATAAAATGTATCTTTCTTGGCTGTGCAGGATCGCACACATTGTCTGTCTATAAATAATATCCCTACTAGCAACATTAGTTCAAACATATAGTATGAAGATTATAAAGTTTCCACTGTGCGAAATTTTTTTTTTTTAATAATTAAATATGTTGCATGAACCATGATTTACTGTGTATACGGTCATGATTTACCCCCTCAAAAACGTACTCCTAAGGTTTATACATCAAGTTTTACTAGGTGGATGGGCCTTAAACTGCAAACCTTAATGGGTGCTTCCGTATTACATACGTGTGTCTCCAGCACTATAAACTTAAACTAATGTGACAAAAATACACATTTATAGTTCAAATCAGGTATGATATACTGGTGATGTGACGCATTTTAATATTTGTGATATTAACATGAACTTTTTCTTGTTGTTGTAATATATATCAATTGTCATAAGAAAAAAATGTGAATCGGTGTTAGTTTTGGTTGACGAGAATGACTGCAAGCTAAATATATATTATATAACCATAAAATGAGATTTTTTAAATCCCACTTTATCTATATAATAACTATTTTATTACGAGTTTTATCCAAGTAAATGACCTGCAAAAAAACTAACGTTCGCAAACCAGTCAGTTTACTTCCTTCTAGAAACAACACATTAAGAAAGAAAATATATATCAGTAGAACATTTCGTTTTGTGTTATAAGCTGACACTATTGATGAAAAATATTAGACATTATTCTAGAATTTCTAATGATTGATAAAATTATATGTAAATGAATAGGAAAGAAATTTCATCATTGGGTGAAACATATTGTTTAATTTTGATGCTACTAATTGTTCCTTCAGAAGATTATAGAAAAGGAATTAAAATAACACTTATTTTGAAGAAAATGTTTATATTGTATGGTTGTTTAAATACCTCTTGATAGATGTCCATCTCCATGTTTTAAATGCTGGATATGTTTTGTTTTAATTTCTACTTCATGAGACTAATTTACCGGAACAAGTAACAAATAAATAATGAAAAAGAAAGACAGTGTTGGCACATCTTATTACCTACGTGAACGTACCAACGGAACACATCTGGTCACTTTACAGGTCACGGTTGGAGGACACGGCAGATAAGGCTTCTTAGATGCACTTGCTTTCGTCATTTCTTCTAACCTGTATTATAAGTCTGTGTGCCATTTATAGCACTTCCTGCAAAAAGCTCTAGTAGTTTTGTATATATTATATTTAAATATAAATAAGTGTATGCCGTCATTTATTAATGAAAAGTGGAAAATTAAGAAAGAATAACAAGTAACCTGTTTAAAGTAAAAAGGCCAAAAATAAACTAGTTCAATAAAAATGAAACGTTAGTGACAAAAATTAATAAATAAAATTCTCTGTGCGGCGGTTTCTCCTTTTGACATTTTTTTGCCACCTATAGTTATATATATATGTTTTGTTCATATCATGTTTCTTATGAGAAAAAATTATTATTTATGCCCTGTTTTCATTCAAATCTTTGTTTGTATTTTCCTTCATCTCATACGAGTTCAACTTAACCTGTGACCTGCTCTGTCCTGGGACAATATATAAATACCGTTAATTAAAACGTTCGTTTACTACAAATACATACTTTGTGGTTCGTTGAATCTATACTGAATCATGATTCCGGTGTTTTATCAGGCCAAAGTCATTTTTCCTATAAATAACTGTTTGGTTTATAATACAGGTAGCAATTACTGTTGCTGCCGTCCAGTATGCACGCTGGACATTGTAATATTCTGACATCAATAATTCTCACTTGGGACTGCTTTATATTTAAATGCATTCATCGTTTTAGTTTTAATGTGAAACTCATGTTGTCTTTGTCATATTTCATCTTCTGTCTGCTTTAATCTTGTAATCGTACAACAGTCGCCTGACGCCGATTCAAGATCATTTCCAATAGCATAACATACTCGTTATTGCAGTAAGTGTTCATAAATTACCAGGACAGATATATTATTGCTGGTGTCCTGTAGTATTTTGTCTGAATTGCATAATATACTAATCAAAACTTCTAACACACCACCCGCCTTATTCTTTCTTTCCTTCCAATATTTGCCAGCTTATATTTAGCTATTCATGTACGAAAGTTATCATGTCTTGCGTTTATGAAAACACTTGGTAGATAGTTTCGTTACATGCATTTCAAACTGATTGAGTGGTACAAATCATATGGCAGATGATTAAACCTCCATATACTTAAGACAATTAAAATCTCCTTCATAAGTGATCCCCCCTTCCCCAACCACAAGCGGTCGTATCCCTTATTTGTTTATGACCCATTATCAGAAAAGATACTGTCTGATTAGGTGTCTTTAGACTGGACATTTAGTCAAATAAACTGACCATTAATTTTATTGACATGTAAAGAAATATTTTGTTTATTGCTTTTTTCCTGTTGTTGTTTTTTTCAGCAATTAGTTTATTACCCAACGGTGAAATGTTTTATAACAAAAAGCATTTACTTCAATATTCTATATTTGTTTTCTTAGGCATATATTGCACTGTTTGATACCTTGAGCACATTTTATATGCAGAAAACTTATTCTCACTTTAGAAAGTTTTGTGAAAGTTGACAAGTTTTATCAAAAATAAATGTTTTGTTAAGGAAAGATATAAAAGAAAATGCTATTTTTTCTCAGACTTTAACTTATCTGAAAAAATCATTTTCATAGCAAACTTGACATAACTCAACACTAGGAAAGAGAAAATGCATACCTTTATGGTATTACATTGACAATGTACTAACCCCCATATATAGTATGTTAAATATGCGTGGATGCAATTGAAAAGCATAAATATACTTAATAATTTTCTTCATTTTTATCCTTTTTTCAGATAAGAAGTTTTTAACCCTTTTAAACATGTACACCATCATTTATCAACTTTTACCTACTGTTAATGTAACTATGCAGCAGCTGATTCTGAAAATCAAAAGCTAGTCTATCATTGGCTAAGACCCCTACTGTGAATGCATTGGTCTGTCTGGACCCCTGTGGCCACATATCTCACATTCCCGTTCAAATAGCTTTAACATGATTTATTGCCTTATGTTCTTCCTTGGGAAATCTCTTCCGTACGAAATTTGTACTACTTTCATGTAACGGAAGTATCAATCAAATATCCGTGTTTCGGTAGCTAAAGATAAGCTGGCATATATTGGAAGGATTGATATTAAATAAAGAAGGAAAAGGGCAAGTGGTGCGTTAGAAGTTTTGCTATATGTGTAAATTACCGGGATAGATTATTGATACTTAAGTCGGTGACCTCTAATTTTTACAATGTCAACTAATAGAAAAATAGTTTTACAAAACATATTGAACTTTTACGTTTTTTCATCGAGCCAATTTCTTACAAATCTAATTTTACGCTAACATTTTAAAAAAACTCGAAGTCATTTATTTCCATTTTGACGTCAGAAATCCGTTCATAGCGGTTGCTACGTCAAACTTTTTACGTCGATATTTATATTAGTTTGTACCTCTTAATTAAAGATATAAGAAACAATTAGTAGGTTGGAAATATGTTACAAACGCAAAACTTGTGGCGAATTTCACCTTAAAGTGACATTATGCTCATCTTACTGCACATAGTGTATTTTTGGTGAGTTTTATAAAAGCAATTTTCGGTAGCTGTGCATTTAAATGTGTTAAACTAATGATAATGCCGCATTGATATTTGAA